>SNQJ01S0255565.1:0-12559 GCA_010110895.2 Picea sitchensis | reverse complement strand
TAATCTAACAGCTGAGATTAGATTAGATGGGTGGCTGAGATTTGGTGTCTCTTCACTCACCCTCACTTTAATCATAAAGTCACCTTTTAATTTGCATCTCACAAATTAAATGACTAGGACACACATTCGACAATTTCTCCCCCTTAGGCACCTAGGGAAGAGAAACACTTGCCTTGGTACTTTATTTTAATTAAAAATTTAACAATTTATCTGACAACATCCCGACCAAATGTAGTGCAAGAAGTTGGAGAGGTGGCATGATTTCAAGAAGCACAAAATGAATCACATGTTCTAGTAGTAAAGAGGATATTCAGATATCTCAAGGATACATAAGACTTTGGATTATGGTATCCAAAAGGAAATAATCTATCACTTATTTCCTACACATATGTAGACTGGGAAGGTTGCATTGATGACCGAAGAAGCACAAGTGGTGTAGCTTTCTACTTGGGTGAGTGTTTGGTATCTTGGATATGAAAGAAATAGTCATCAATATCATTTTCTACAACCGAACTAGAGTATATTGCAACAACAACATGTTGTACATAGGTTCTATGAATGAAACAAACTCTGACAGATATACAAGTTGAGTATGATGAACCCATTGCAATATATTGTGATAATACAAGTGCCATAAGTATCTCAAAGAATCCAGTGATGCACTCCAAGACGAAGCACATTCCAATCAAGTATCACTTTCTACGAGAACAGGTTGCAGAGAAGAACATCAGAGTTGAATATGTGGGAACAAAAGAATAGGTTGCATATATATTTACAAAACTGCTTCCATAGGGGGAGGATGAGAAATATGGCTTCAATATTGCATTAGAGTGTTGCCATCAATGCCAAAGGGGGATATTGTTGATTAATTGGGTTGGTTTTCATTGATGTCAACCCTTGAATCAAGTCCAGTAGAAAAATTTGGTAGCCCCAATAATATGGTTAAGGGACTTAAGTTTGTTTGATGTATAATGGTATGAAGGTTAGTATATTTGCAGGTAAGAATATTATATATGGATAGTACATGTCATGCCATTTTCGGTGATATGTGGAATGTCACATAACTCTTCATGGTTAGATATTTGTATTCTTGTGAAGTTGGAGAACCCTCATGAGTTATCTAGAAGTTCAAAGAAGTTAAATTATTCTAGAAGCTCCTAGAAGAAGTTGACTAGTCAAAGTGGGTGAAACTAGGAGTTAATCATGGGTTAAGTTGTTGCAATAAGAAAATAATTAAAAATAAATTAGTTGCAACTAGAAGTGGAGATTTTAATATTTCAGGATAAAGTGGTTACAAGTGGAAATGTGGTTAGAATTGTGTTATCCCTAAAAAAAGGAAATTGGGTTAAGTTTGTTAGAAGGTAACCCCTTGAGGAAGCTACATGGAAGTATAAATAAGAGAGAAAGGCTCTCCTATTAGAACCTATTGAGCACATTGAATATCTATTATTGTGTAAGGTATATTCCAGGTACTCATTGATACATTTGAAGTTATGTAATTCTGAGGTAGCACAAAGGGTTGACGACAAAAGTTTCAAAATTGCAGAAAATACTGAAAAAAAACCCTAGTTTTTGAGGTGTACGTGGGATGCAGTGGAGAAGGGTGCGTATGTATGCGGGATGGCAGTATAATAGGGCGCGTAAAGTTGGGAAAATCCATGAAAACGTGAGGAGATGAATATGTCAGGTCCCTAGAGTCTAAAAGTAAGCTCCCAGGAAGTTCTACAATGATCAAGTACAACAAATATATCTATAGGTTCAAAAGGTATGTCTTATTTCTATGTGTAATTGGATTTTTTTGTCTACATGAGAAATGGTTATGGGGGTTTGAGGATTTTCCCTAGAGAGGATATTGGTTGTATGGAACTTACTGTATAATCCATATCTATAGAAATACAGTGCTAGTATATTTGATATCTATCATTGGTACATCTTGTTAGTGTTGAGGCACATCTTGTATTTCTTGGCATATGGTTAAGGGTTTTTGTGGTATATGGTTGAGATCTTGTGGTTCTGAAGTGGTTGTGAAGTTGTTGAAGTAGTGTGAGGATGTATATCAATGAGGTTTTGATGTCTAGTCCATGTGAGGGTTATTACACTTGTTCATGATTATACACACTTGTATGGCACATGACTAGAGAGATATAGATGCACTTGGTAAAGGGATATGTATGAGGATGTATGCATAGGGAACAACTACAATTTGGACACAATGTTAGGTTGCAAGTTGATGTGACAGAGGCAACAAAGGTTCAAAGTTTTCTAGGAAGGTGAAAACCCTAGTTTTTAGAAGGCATACGTAGGATAAAGTATATACAGGTTGTGTACATATGTAGGTTGCAGTACAGACAAATCAAGTACATACGCGAGCTACAAAACAGACAAGCTGCATACATGTTGGGTTTTTGTTGGTATAGGAAGGTTACATGTACAGGTTGATCATAGGCTATTGGTACGGGTTGGTTACAGGTTGTTGGCACAGATTGGTACAAGATTACAGTGGTATATCTCACAGTGACAGTGTGGAAATGGTTTCATCATTTCACTTGTATTTCAGGGTGGTTGGATGAGGAAAGGATAGGTGGTTGTAGGCACCTTTTGGTTGCAGCCGGGGAACATAGGGGGTTGTATCCTCCTTTTGGTTGTATCCATAGAATTGGGGAGTTGGAGCTTCCCTCAGGTTATATCTTGAGAAATATAAGGGGTCGAAGCCTCCTTCCAGTTGTAGCTAGAGAACAAAGGAAGTTGGGGTTTCCAATGAATGTAATTCTTAAAGACATATAAGAAAAATCATTTTGTGGTTTTCTCCCATATTGGGTTTCCACGTAAAATACTGGTGTGCTTTGTATGTGTATGATTGTTCATTGTTCATGGTTTATTTACTCTATACTGATTGAATGATAATGGTATATTGATCATAAATATAAATAACACTTACATAGTATGGTTAAAAGGATTAAAAATATCTATTATTGATTCACTCCCCCCCCTCTCAATAATCCAACATTCTTCTTTTGCAGGATGCTTTTGTGAGGCTCTCATCCACCAAAAAGAATATTGATCCAAGATCATTGTCATCGCGGGATTCTTCCACAAGCATCTCAAGAATTTCTCTCTAGATTCAAGTCACGTGGAAACATAACCAAAATGTTGTAGTCCAGGCAATTGAGGCAAAAATTAAAGAGAGAGACTACATTGGAATGCACATCACCACACACATAATCCAAAGAAAGAAGGAGATAAATGTGGGGAAGGAATTCCATTCTGCTTGCTTATTCCTTATTCATGAGTATAATTACATAGGAGAAATGGTTGGAGCAGATGTACCTGCTCCAACTAATCATTAGTTTAGTTCATTTTGGGCATTTACCATTTGTTATGTGCATTTACTTGGTTATTTCCTCTTTATTACATATGAATGTGTACTAATGTATAATGTATGATGACAAAGGCCTAAGAGGCCCCTACAACAATATATATATATATATAATTGTACAAATATTAGGATGTTACTTATGGGAGGCAAATGTGCATGTGGATCAAGTTAAGTAAATGCATGTATGTAATATCAAAATAATTGGTTCATATGTATAGGGACTTGGTTATGCCACAAAAATTGAGGTAGATTCACTTGTTTTTCTATAGGGTATCATTGTTCTCAAAGGAAAATGAGCTAGGAAGGTAACTATGATTGGTGATTATATGATAATTATTTGAGTCCTCTCTCATCGAATTCTCTCAACTAGTCTCTATCTTGCAAAACTATGTCAAATAGTTATTTCAATGGGGAGGAATTATCGACCTAATATAATTCTATTATGTTTTTCTCAATATGAACTCTAATATGGATAGGCAGGAAAATGTGTGGGTTCACCTTCTTAAAGGGTGTTTACATACAAAATCCTAGGGTTCTTTACATCAACCACCATGTGTTCACTACCATGAGGTATCCAAGAATTAAGGTTGATGATCCTCCATACAAAAATATCTATGCATGACACTAACAAGAAAAATGTCGAGTAATTAGCATCAACTTACCAAATATGTTGTGTATCACTCACACTCATGTCCAGTTATGAATTGTACAATGGAAAAGGTCACCCCTATGTGTGGGATGATTTGGCCTATTGATATATCAATAGTAATCTTGTTTGATGTAGAGGGTTTTTTGGCATTTAGTGAAAGATACTGGAAGTTTCTCCAACACTACTCCCCTTGGTATTAGGTGATTTGAGTCTCATTGAGAGCATACCCATGACACACTACTATTTATGCAAATATAAAGTCCCCATTATAATCCCCAGTTTAATTAATCCTTAATGTAGATATAATGTGTGGATATGGCCAATCGATGTATATGGAAATTGTATTTTTGAATTTTAATAAATAAAATGTAATGTCAGTTGTTGAGGGACATGGACAAATAAGGGGGTTGATTAATCCACAAGAGGGGGGATTGTCTAAGAGAATGTCTAATAGGGGTCCAAGGGGGAATTACCCAGGTCTATTAATTCAACCCACTTCCTAAAATTATTATTGGTATATGAACCTTCTAATTTCCGATTGAGTGTCCCCAAAGGCAATAGTTGAATACATGTAAGAGGGTGGGCATGAGAAGTCACATCCGATCATTATTGGAAGAATGGGGATTGATTACAATCAATTTGGGGAAGAGTGTAAGTCAAGCAAGTAATCCAAAGAGGGGAAATGTTTATGGGCAGTTAAGTAGTTTTGGACTGGCAATGTTTTTGCATGAAAAAAAAAATAGAGAATAGTGAAGAAGAGATAGGAGTTGGAGAAACCATGGAGGGTGAATTCTAGAGTGTATTTGGAGAATAAGACTGAAGATCCAAGTTCTTAGGTCTGAAGAGTGAACTCTTGTGTGAGTTACATTATAACAACACGTGATTGTTGTTGTTTTCCTGGTAGTTTTCCTAGTGCTGAGCTCCCTTGAGTTTCTCAGTAGTGAGATTCTTGGTTACCTGTGCTAGAGAGACCTTGATAAACGAATGGGATTCCTAATGGACTGAGAGCACTCAAGGGGTACATTCCTTGGGTTGGGCAGGTCGAGAAGAAGAGAGCTAGTGGAAAATTGGGATGGTTGTAGGAGAATACCAGTGGGTTGTGGGATTTTCTGAGTTGTGAGTTGACAGTGAGATGCCACCCTCTTTTGTGGATTGTTATCCCCAGCTCGATGGTGAATTTTTGTTGATATTTGGAACAACAAGTCTATGTTTGGGTAGAATGTCTATCCCAAGTAGCTAGTTTCACACTCATTTTTAAAAGACAAGTGTTTATCTTGTTTTTGTGTTGCATTATGAGTTTAATTGTTGTGTATTAACTTTGTATTTGAGAACAATTCATATGATGTTGCGTTGAATTATTTAAACTGCATTCATGTGATTTTTAGCATGTTGTATCTGCATTTAATTAAAGGTATTAGATAATAGTTAAATCACTATGTAATTCGTAGTCGGTAAGCTACAGGAAATTAGTTAGCATAAAATTTTAATTTTATGAGAATTTCCACATGTAATGGGCCTTATATGGGTTGGGGAGCATTACAGATTGGTATCATAGATTTTGGTTCAACATTGGACCCATATGGGCCAAGAATTAGTGCGAATTAGGGCAAAATCCTTGTTACATATTTCGATCTCTGATGAATTTAGGGGAAAATGAAGAAAATTAGAATCAAATCCCCAAATTCGTAAGAAAATATAAGTTTAAATGCCTCATAATTGTTGAAGAGATTATATGGGGCATCAATCTACATAGTGGCAGAGCTAAATTTGACTTGGAAGGTCGAAATTCATGTGTTAATGGCCGCTATAGAATTGGGTGAAGATTTATGGATCTATGACCGAGATCACGTTTGATTTCAATATCAACAACATAGATTCATGGTAAATAGATTTTAAAAATTATAAGGCTTTTTGGAGTTTGACAAGGTCTAGCAAATACATGACCAAGATTCATTTTTGGAAGTCGGGAAAATGAGACAAATTGATGGTCAAAATTCGTTTTCGGTCATTTGGAAGTTGGAGCATATCAATGGTCAAGATCATTATGAATGGAAGATCGACAACCCAAATTCATCTGGGATTTGGTCAAAATTTTATAAGTGATTGGAGTTTTCCAAAAGAATTCATAGATGGCTGATGATTGGGGGTCAACAAAAAATAGCAAAAGGTTTCATACGTTCAAAGGAAATCACCAATCGTCGATGGTCAATGATAGGGGGTTGGCTTAATCAGAAAAGTGTTTCAATCGACCAAGAGAAATCGTGTATCATCAATGGTCAATGGTCAAGGGTTGGAAAAATTGGCAAGGTGTCTAGTTCATTCAGTAGAAGTTGTCGATCACCAATGAAGGAAAGAGTATGATGATGTGTTGTTCCATGTTAACATCCATGTGTCATGCCACATCAACATTTGTAATGTCCATTTCCCTTTTATGACTCCAAGAGGAGCAACTGAGTATCCTATATTGGTTCACATAGGCTATAGTCAGGAGAAAAAGGGAATAAAAAGGATTATTTAATGTCAATTACAGGAAAAATCATAAGTGAAAGTGACATTAGATAATAAAAGAAGAAAAAGGGGGTTTCAAGTGACTTAAGTGATTATTAAATCAAAACTTAGGGAAAAGTCACTTAATAATTAAAGTGAACGAGAAATTAGATTAGAGGGGATATAAAAGGAGAAAGTTGGCTTAGTTTATCGTAATGCATATTATGAATTGGAAATTAGAACCCAAAGAGGAGTCAGGCAACTTCCTTCTTGTTTTGTGGAGTTTTGGATGAAACCACCACCATTGACAAAGTTTGGTGTTGAAAAAAACACCCTATTCCATCTGTAGGATCACATAGGTTCTTCATCGAGCTACAGGTTCATGTTACAACAGTGGAGAGTTCCAACACAAGCTAGTGCACAGATTTTCCAGTTGCAGCGTGAGGTTTTGGGGAGGATTTACCAACGTTCAACGATCGCTAGGCCCAACCAGTCAGGGAGAGATAAATCCCTTCAGACCCATTTGATATTAGACCAGGGCGCTTCCAGTGAGATACATCTCATGAAATTATGATGGGGTAACCACCCAGATCATGCCAGTTTACCATTTTTTAGTGCATGGGGGTTTGGACATCATCCGAGGTTCTGATAGTACAACAGAGAGGCGATTGTTCCATATTTGAGGCAGAGAGAGTGTGATAGGGAGTAGGATGACTCATCTGGGATAGCTCTCAGACAATTCTGCCAAGTATTTCCACCAGGGAAAATTATCCATTCTTTTGCAACAATTTGACAACACATTTTTGGTTGCATGAAGCGCTTTATTTCATGCATGCAATGGATCTACCCAACAGATATCAGATCCATCTATCTATCTTTATTTTCTAGTATTTTTTTTGTATTCCAGTTAATATCACCATCTATAAATATCTAGCTGAAGATAATTTCTTGAGTTTCTGCATATTGCAATATATTGTATGCTATTTTGATTAATAAAATTGTTGAGTTGGTTATGGTCCCAAATCTATTTGCATACATTGTATAAAACTATTAAACACAACAAAACGCATCCAATTTTATTTTTTTAACTCAACTAGAAACCTCAGCGCATCGGATTTGCAGTCAAAACCCCAAGTTAGCAGTTAATATCCAAATCCAAGGATCCTGGGATATTATAGTGGTATCGGAGCCTTCTTCCTGCCAGCCTATGAAGAAGTGCTTGACTCATGACCCCATTATTCCTAGAACAGGTGAATAATACCAAGAGGGAAAAGGTCACATTGGGGACAAGTACATTTAGTACCATATGGGTCATAATAGAGACAAAAGGGACAAAAATAGGAGAGACTACATTCCCTTCCATATACATTTAGATATAGAGCCAGAGATAGAGGATAGAAATAGAGATCATATCAGTTCAGAGATAGAGGCCGAAATAGAAATTAAGATGGGTGATAGAAATGATATTCCAGAGGGTAAGGGGAAAGGACCAAAGGCCCCTAACAATAGTACATAGGATATGTTGAGTTATCTTTCAAGAGGGAAACAAGATATGATGAACACCATAACATAGAGGGAAATAAGTACACAACTGATATAGAACAACATGGGCATGATTGGTGCAAATATCCAATGTTCCACCAAGACTCCGGGATGGGGGGACGCGAGTGCGGGGAGACGCACAAGGGGGACATGTGGAAGTACCCCCAAATTTTAGGGATTTTTGGGAAATGGGGGACAGGGGGATGTCACATATATAATATAAAAAATATATAAAAAATAAAATTTTAAAAATAAAAATAATAATGATAATATGATAAATCTCAACGATAACATAAATTAATTTTATATATATTTGTTTTAATTTTTTTTTAAATTAATTTTCTTTTAAGTCTTCTTGGGAAAAATTGGGGGGGACTTCAGGAGTCCCAGCACTGAGGACGTCCAGAGGTCCCCCTTTTCAAGGGAGGATGCCGGGGAGTCCCCACACAGTCTTGTCCCACCTTGGGGAGTCGCGTCCTCCCAAGTAAGGGGGGATGTCCAGGAGTCCCCCTTTTGGGGAGTCTTGTCCCCCACCTTGGGGAGTCATGTCCCCCCAAGTCCCCCTGCGTCTCCCCAAAAATGGGACGTGGGGAAACGTCCCCCCGTCCTGGGGACGCGTCCCCATGGAACACTGCAAATATCGTAGGTGGAGTGAGTGGTTCCATAGGACACCATGGAGGTGGAGCCAGTGGATCCAGTGGGAACCCAACAGGGTTGAGTGGACACTAGACACCCACTCACACCTATATCTCAATAGGGAAAATTATCGGGTTGTTCTTTCCGCAGTTCCAGGGGGAACAATAGGTTGGACATCTAAGATAAGGGAAACATATGGGATAGGCTGGACAGGGGAAGACATGCCCGAGAGATATGTTTTCATATTACAGGAGAGACTAATTGGAAATGGGGCCATAGTTCCATGTTGACATGATCTTGATGGACTATTGTTCGATCAGATATATAAACAGGACCAGGGAGGCACAGAGGGGTAACATGCAGTCACAAAACATGGATTTTATCAAGAAAGTGGGGAAATGGACCATTCCCTCTTTCGATGGTTCTACTAAATTTTCATCTTAAGCATGGGTGAAAAATCTTGACACATACTTCAATCTTAATTAGATGACAAAGTCAGAGGCGATAAGCTTCGTTACACTGCACTTGGAGGGGGAATCCCATGAGCGGTGGTATCACAGATTGGTGACTTTGGGTCACAATCACATCACATCCTACTTGGAGTTCACTGAGAGATTGATGGAGAGGTTTGATCAGAGGGATCCAGAACTCCACTTCATATATTTGACACAACTACGACAAATTGGATCAGTTGAGTCCTTCATTATAGAGTTCCAAAGGGAGGTTGTAGCCATGACTGATATTTCAGAGCATAAATTGGTGATTCTCTTTATTGAGGGGTTGACCGAACCATTCAGAGGTTGGGTGAAATTCTTCAAACCTCACACCCTTTAGGATGCCATTATGCACACCAAAGATATGGGATAATCAATGCATAAAACAAACACCTTTTCAAAACCCTTTGTTCCACACAAAGAAAAGGATCAGATACCACCTCAAAATGATTGGAAAGGTAAAGAAAAACTAGATGATGAGACCAAGCGTGAGCTTATGAGGAAGAAGTTATGCTTCACGTGCAAAGATCCATGGGTTCCAGGACACATATGCATGGGAAAAGGACAAATCCACTACATTGAGGTGGATTCAGATAGTGATGAGGAGGAGGAAGAGATCATACCCACTCCAGAAAGTTATTCTTCTGATTCATAGGAGGAACATGCACATGAGGAGGGACAACCTCCAAATACACTCCAGCCACAAGAAGGACCACGGTCAGATGGGAAGGTAAAATCACAAGTACCAACGAAGGGTGGAATCATAGAAACCCTTTCGAGAGTACCTATATATGACACCATCTGACTCAAGGGACTCATTCAGGGACATCATGTCACAACACTAGTGGATGGTGGGGCAACCCATAATTTTATAGATGCATCATTAGTAGCTAGGAGAGGATTATAGACTGAGGATTTTGATGGATTCACTGTAGCATTGGTAGATGGATACACCATGACTTTCTTGGACATGGTACCAGATGTGGAATTTAAAATAGGTAACTACACTGTGACAGA
This sequence comes from Picea sitchensis, assembly GCA_010110895.2. NCBI lineage: Eukaryota > Viridiplantae > Streptophyta > Pinopsida > Pinales > Pinaceae > Picea > Picea sitchensis. The sequence continues at coordinate 2,358 of SNQJ01S0255565.1, read as the reverse complement.
CAAATGCTATGTATTTGATGTTGTGGCAATTATATGATTAGTATAATGCACACATTTAATTATGAATCCGGGATTCGTAATCAACAGAGTTACAAGACACCAGTAAGAAAGGTAATTTCTAATGTCACGAGTATAGAACTAAGCTAGATTATGCATGCTGGAAATAAAGAAAACTATAAAACTGAAACACACTTTGGTTGTCTTTCACAGAGAGGCTATCTACTCCATTATGGCATAGGCAAGTATGAGATGGAGTCTTTTGACAAATCAACTCTGGTATCTGACCCAGAAAGCTAACTATGCAATCACACTCTTAGAAAGGAAATCGCACATCAATCATCAAAGCATAGCATGGGTAGTTCAATAGTCAATATGTTGGTTCTATTGTGGTTCACAATGAACTTCACTAGTTCTTGTCCAAATAGGTTTGACTACTGCTTCCAACATCTATGATCACTCAAGGAAATCAATTTCATGAGAACAAAAACAGGGCATATGCAAAAACAGAGTAAGTAAAGATCTTTAAGCAATCATTTAACCAAAATCCTAAACTGAATTATCTGCTATTGCCTGAAGCTATTAGAGATGATGAATTAAATTGAGAAATCAAATCTTCAACTATTCTAACAATTATACTACTGAAACCAAATGCTAACATTAACCTACACGAATGTTGACCTTTGTTGGGCGCTGGGCCCTTGCCGCTCCAACAGGTCAGTGACTGGAGTCTACTGTAAGTTGGTCTTTGATCCACACATCACTCTTACTCAAATCTTAAACATGGAATTGGATTAGGCTAACAACTTAATTCACATTCATTCCTTAATAATTAAAAACATGGACATAAATGAAATCCTTTCATTAATACTCAAACTGAATATATGTTCCACAATATGCAACACTGCTCTCTATTTCTTCATATGTCTATATGTCCATATGTCTCACCATCCTTTCCACAACTATTTAAATAGTCTTAGTCGTGAAACACAAGGAGGTGAAATCTCAAACAAATCGGTGATTGTCCAATTTACACATTCAGTTACATATTTTAAGCTTCATCCTCATGACATGGAGTGCATGAGGATGAAGCAATAATCAAACTAGTCTAATATAGTCTTGCTAGAACTTGTATGATCTAATAAGCAGTCAACAAATATCTCAGGCACGATCTGGAGCTTAACTTTAGCGTACTATGTTTCCTTTATTGGTACTGGATCATAACAGGCGAGACACGACGAATGGTACCAGATCTGAATAACGCGCAATTGGTTGGTACTGGACTCGGACATTCATTGGTACTGGAATTGGACAGTCGTTGGTACCGGAATTAGACAGTCACGTTGGTACCAGACTATAATAGGAAAACTGTGTTATTTTTATTAATCCACTCCAAAGCGCCTTCCATAACTCTGTAACCGTAGTGAATTTTTGAAAACGTCTCATTGGAGGCCTAATTTGTCATTCTGGGAGAAAAACCCATGTTTTAGAATCTTCCTATTCGCTTCCATGTGCACAAAAATCGAGGTGCAAGTTGGCAATTTGAGATTTTTCTATTTCCCAAAATATTCCCCCTGAGCTTGAGGTCCACACGTGCGAGTTGGTTGAATTATGACTCCCATGTCCGCATGTCGACGACGTTCCCCATAACACCCATGTCCCCAATTTTCTTCTAGAAGACTTCAAAATTCAACTTTTACTCTAGTACCAGATGACTGGAAATGTCAACGATCAAGGCTACCTAGTCACCCAACCTGTTTATTCAAATCACACCATTAGAAGATATATTTTTAATAAATTAACACATTTTCACTAATAAGAGCATACAAAATATGCATAAGTATTGAACTACCTCACGGGCTCTTCTTAGGTTACACTTTTACACCAAGTACGGGAAAACTAGGTATGTAACGAGGCCAGTTGATCAAATTAAATGATTAGTACATGCATTAAAACATGAAAAAATGAAGTCCCAACATTCCCCCATGCCTAAACTATTGCATGCCCTCATGCAAAACTGTTAATCCATACTTCAAAATAGACTTGAAACACCAGTTCATGTTGGTCAACCCCACATGCCTACTTAATTGCAGGTCTAAAGACAACCTGATATTCAACCAGGGTTTGGTACAAACGAAGGACTAGGAATGGAGTACCAAAACAAGTATACAATGAAATAATTCTTACTGAGCAAAGTGTAAGTGACCATTCATAAGATCATTTATTAACCGAGAGTGCAACGATCAAGTGACTATCATGATGACATGACATAATCAAATAAGAAGTGTTCTTTGTAATATGAACTTAATGCATAATCGATACAATTCTTACTAGTAAAAATTAGAATGATAGCACATACCT
>SNQJ01S0255563.1:0-12559 GCA_010110895.2 Picea sitchensis | reverse complement strand
TAGCACTCCTTAACAGTGGGTAGGGGAGAGCTCCTCTCCAAAATCCATATTTGAGTGGTTTATCCAATGGCAAAAGGCTTGTACTTCTTGTCAACTGATTTCTCTTCTTCAAAACTAGTCTTTGAGGTGTCTTAAGTGTCCCTATGATGTCATTAGAGACATGACATAGGCAAGGTGGTAGTATGATGTTTGTGACACTTGCAATACTTGTGGTCAAGATGTGACACTTGCGGACAAGATGCGACACTTACAACACTTGTAATGACGACACTTGTGACACTATCGAAGTGAGTAATTTTGATGTGTAACACTCATGACCACCCTCTCACATGTATTCAATGATTGGCTTTGGGAAAACTCAATCAGAAATTAGTAGGTTCATATATCAATAGAAATTTTAGGAAAATGGTTGAATTAATATCCATGGGTAATTTCCCCTTGAACACCCTCTTGACCATTCTCTTAGACCCTCCCATCTCTTGTGTATTAATTCAGCCCCCATCTCTTTCCATGTCCCCTTAGCAACTGGCATCACATTTTATTATTAAAAACATAGAAATATAATTCGCATATTACATCACTTGGTTGTAGCCACGCATTATATCTACATTAAGCATTAATTAAACTAGGGATTATATTGGGGATATTACATCCTCAACCCTCAATTATGATAGGGTTTTGGACCTTATAGAATCTTCTTGAAATTACATACGTGGCTAGCCCCATATACGTGAGTAATAGGGGTTGGTGTGGCATCCTCTTGTACCATGGTGGTCAACATGGTAGGTCAACTTGCGGGAGACATAACTTTTCCATACAAGATTTGATTGACATGATTTTTTCACAGTTGGAAAGGTCTCGATGTGTAGAATAGTGTCACGAGGTCCAATCCATGCCGAATGGGGTTGTTTGATGCCTCAAAATGGCCCTGGAAGGTTTCAGACCCCAATTTTATAAACAGAGACTTGCCACTAAAATGGCCCTAGAAGGTTCCAGACCCTAATTTTCTAAACAAGGACTTGCCACTAAAATTGCCATGCAAGCTTATTCCTCCAATTTTTCCACACTGGAAGGATCGAGATAGATGAAAAACAATATAATGATTCAATCTGGATCAAGTCCATTTTCATGCTTTATGTGGTTTTAGGTTCAAGATGTTTTACAATGCATTTATTTTAGTATTTTAAGTGAATGTACGATTAAATATTAGAAATATAACATGTTTTCACTTAACCTTGAAAGTTGGGTCAGTTTGGTGATGTTTACAAGTATATTTGAAGATCCCAACAATGCCAAATTTTACCACTTAGACTCAAATTCGAATTTCATCCTCAACCTTTGAATATTTGAGGAAGATTTGGGATAATCACTCAAAGCATATTTGATGGAAAAGAATCATGGAAGTTTTTATAAGATTTCTTATTAAATATCTTAGAGATTTGTGAGAGGATTTGTAGAGATAATTATATTCTAATTATTAGCAAATTGGTTATAACTACATGAGAAAAGTGGATCGGAATTTATTAGTTGTTTATCTTATTCTCAAAGAAAATTATGTATAAATAAGAGTGCCCCCTCCATTCCAAAAGGGAGGACTCTTGGAGCAAAAGTCTAATTCATGATGGAGTGAATAAAACATTTCAGGATCTTCTTTTATATGGATTGCAAGTTTATAGTTTCATTGTGTTTTATGATTTGATATAGTTTATGATGTTGTAGACCAGTTTTCTACCTTGTTCCTGGGAGAATTGAACTCACTCCAAATGGATCACGGTAGTCTTTTTATTTATGCAAGTGTGGTGTGTTTCATGTTTGCATTTGATTTCATTTCTCTCTTTAATATTCATTCATTGGATTCTCTATATACCAAATGGAGCATTGTGGTAGAAAAGTTCCATTTGAACACAACTTGATTTACAACCATGGTGGATATAGAGTAAGAAATATTCAATGATGGATGCAATGTGGTGTGTTTAGTTAATTTTATTTCAATTTACTTGAATGTCAGTGTGGTTTGAGGGCTAGTTTTTTGTAGGTTCAAGATCAACATGCTTCATTATCACTCCCTTGGTTATAAGCAAGAACAAAGTACCCTCTAAATAATAAATTGTTAAGAGTTGCATTACTACACATACCTGTCATTTAATTCTTTACTGATTAGTTTCCCATGCAAGAGAATCTTCTCTACATGTAATTAGTTTTGTGTGTGTTTAATTTCCTTACTATAGTGTGGTGTGAGAGTTTAAAAGATTTTGAAACAATTTAAGACTTAGATTTGCATATATTGTGCCTAGCACTTCATAAGTTTACAAACTCAGATTGATGAATAAATGTATCAGAATTCTTATCATATAATTTGATTGACATTTTTGGCATCGTTGTCGACGAAGTGCAAACGAGCTAGTCCTAGAGATTCATAGTGTGATTTCTTGTTACTTTTAGTTTTAGTGTTTTCTACAGTACCAATATTTTAGACTTGGAGGAGTGGAAGCAGTAAGATGAGAGGTAAGAACATACGCATTCACTATAGTGAGTTTCTACGAGATCTCATCATGTTGGTACCATATGTGTGGACTTAGGGATAAGAGTAATTTTTTATTTTCAAAATATTGTTAGATTGCATGAATAAGATTTAGATATATTTCTCAGTAAATTTTTAAAATCATTCCTATTCATGGTGTTGTAAGATCTACCCACTCTACTAACCCATTGGCAGGAAGATCTATAGGCGAAGGCATGCATCGAAAAGAGGAAGACAAAAGTAAAGTTCAGGGAAGCAAAACTATTCACTAAAGGGCAATCAAATACTTCAAGGTAAACCATCATATTTATGATATTAAATATTTATTGACAGTTGAAGTTTAAGAACCACGACATTCATGAGTATGCTATCTTCTTGCGCATAACTACGATTTGGAAGATCAAAAAGAGAATTTGGATATAAGTCTTCATATTAGGTTGTAATTCTCCTGTTGGGGTTTCCTGAGATCTAGATCTATCTGTGATTCCTGAGTAAAGTCTCTCTAGATGGGACATGTTTATATTGTTTGGGTCTAACGCAATCTGGACAAAGTGATCAACCTACCCACTACAAGGTAGTGAGCTCAAAGCCCTATAATGTCTACTTTGATTTGAAAATGTACAATATTTTGCTACAAATTGCCATAAGTTGTTTAACAACCATATTTAAGATCTAAGAGATGGGTATCGTATATTTTTGGGGGGATGGAATCATAATGTCACCACAGACACACTCACCAATAATATCACAAACCTAGATCACATTTAGGGAGAAAATGGTAATTTTTTAGTCTTATAGCAAATTGACTTTGGAAATCTCCTAAAAATATAGTTGGGATAGTCAAGACTCGAGGGGATAAAATTGAGAATTTTTCAAACCTATTTCTAAGGGAGATAGTCCTTGGAATCTAGTTTCTAGCCCAATTTGAATCACTCAATTTGGATCTCAAATGAAAAAGTTATTACCAAAACATTGACTATATTTAAAGTAGGCAACTCAAGAACGTAGTTAGTATAGTCACTTTTTGGATGCCTAAATGGATAGATATTTAAAACATGTTTCTATGGTGTATTATCCTATGAATCTAGTTTATAACAGAATTTAAATCACTCAATTTCGATATCATATAGGAAATTTGTGTTGGAACCCTTACTTATACTAAAAGGGGGGGTTGAAACAGTATAGGACTATTTTTACTCTTCTTACAATATTTTATCAATTTATTATTTCACCAGTTATAATCAATTGATGAGTAATGCACATTCAAACACATAATCCACAGTACATAGAGATTTAACGTGGAAACCCAAATGGGAGAAAACCACAAAAAAATTCTTTATAATATCTTGTAGGAGCCAACCTTCTTTTACAATGATTACATGCACCAACCTACAGAAGACATCAATATCCTCTCTTGAGCACCAACTTGTAAATAATATTTGCATGAACCAGCCTATAAGAGACACCAATCCTCTTAACTGAGCCCAACTCAGTTCTCCCTGTAGGAACCAACCTACAACTGTTATATTCGCAGGCACCAACCTGTAGGAGACACCAAACCCCTTAACTGAGAACCAACTTAGCCTTGTTTGTAAATAAAAATTCATTGAAACATCAATCTTCATGAGTCATTGGCAATACCATACTATCTATTTCCTTCAATCTTTCACCTACACAAATATATTGCTTTGTCTCTTCTGTCACAGTTCTCGATCTGCATAGTTCTAGAAGTTCCCTTGTCCTTACACCTCCCAACTTCCCTTAGACAATATCATTATCATCCTTTCATTATGAAAGTATCCTCAAAACTCAAGGCCTCAAATATTCTCTTCCATGATATTCCTTCATTGTTCCATCACTTCTCACTTGCTCACTTGAATTGGATTTGAACATAGTTATTTATACACTCTATACCTCCATGACTTTTTCCACATACAAAAGTATGTCCATGGAATTGGCTCCAGATGTCCTCAAAACCAGGTTGGGACACTCCTTAGAAATTGACCTCCAATTTCCTTTTATTGCACACCATCTTCTTTTCTGGAAAGAGTATGAACCATGACGCTCAGCAGTCATCGAATCATATTAATATTTGATCTTGACCATCGATCTTCTTTAGCATATCGGCACCACGTGTAACCACATTTCACATTCGTCGTCTGATCTAGACCTTCATTCAATCACAATTGTCGATCTTACTTAACTATCCTCAAGAGCACACCATGCAGTCATAACGCACAGTCATCGTCCGATCTAATCTTGATTTGATCTCATTCGTCAATTTATTCTTAGCATATCGGGACAACATGGTTTTACAACATATCACTCAATACTTAGAAGTCATAAGATCTTCTTCTCAAATCCATCATGGTCATTGATATGTTCTCTACCCATCAAAACATACAATGCAACCACAATGCACAACAGTCGTTCGATCTGGACCTCATATTAATCTCGACCATTGATCCAATTTTCACATAGTTAGACCTTCAACTCACAACCATTGTCCAGCCAGAACTTGGATTGACCTCGATCATTGATCTGTCTTGATGGATTCACTGCGAGTCTAGATCATATTTCTTTTTCATTGTATACTTCTACGACCTCCAAATTACACCCTCAAGTTTTTCCACACTCATTTAGCATCTATACTTAGACACATTTCCAATCCTTTCTTCATGGGTCTAAGAGATATCTTTTCATACTTCCACGGTCTCCATAATGCACCTTTACGTTTCACCACACTCAATTTAAACCCATACTTAGAAGATTTTCTAAGTATTTTGTTGCGAGTCTATGAGACATTATGAGTCGTTTGATTTCTCACCTTTTGGGTCATCTAATTTGTGACAAGTGGCGACCTCCTGGGCCGTCGGATCTCTCACCCTCTAGTTCATTCGATCTATGACACAAGGTGGCCTACTAAGCCGTTATATCTCTCACTCTTTGTACCATCCTATTTGTGACACATGGAAACCTCCTAGGTCATCGAATTTCTTGGTACTTAATAATTTCTTCTTTGAAATCTCTTGGTACTTAGTCATTCTTGATACTTAGCCAATTCTCAAAATTTCACCATGGGTCGTGGGTCTACAACATCTCCATGATTCTTGTGGCCTTGTCCATCCGACTGATTCTTGACACTTAGTCAATTTTTTGAATTTCTATTGCAGGTCGATGATACATCTCCATTCTTCTCTTATTCATGACCTCATCCGTCCAATGGATTCTTGGTACTTCACCATTTTTCATATTTCACCTCTATCCAACTGACTCTTGGTACTTATCATTTTTTCGAACTCTCACCACGAGTCTGCGGGTTCGCACCCATTTCTTCACATAACCCGATTCTTCGTCGTTCTCACTATCTCCACAAAGTCTTGATATGTAGTCATTTTTGAGATCTCGTGTGATGATGTTGTAGATGAAGTGGCTTCCACGTAGAGGTTTTATTCACATACATTAGATGATGTGGCATCAGTATGTGTCTTGACATGTGGCACTGATGTGGTTTCTATCATGGCACTAACATGGTTGAGCTGGCCCACCAGGTATCAGACCCCAGTTCTTTGATCTTGGTCGTTTATCTTAGAGAATCAACAGTTAGGATTTAACCGTCTTCGAGTCCATTGTTCTCAACACCAAAAGGTAACTCTGTACGTAGAGTTATGTGACTTTCCCATTTTCATTCAAACAATGTAATGCTACTTTTTCATTATAAACCCTTTGGACTTGATTTTCCCAATGAATGTGGGATATATCATTATGCAGAAATATTTTGTTGTGCCCTAAGATTCTTATTATTGGTTTTCTTGCCTCCTAGATATTTTTTTCTCATACCTCTTGTACATATAGGACATCGAAAATGTATAATCATTTTCTTAGACCATGGGCAGGAAAACACCACCACCTTTTATTCTTCTATGTCAGATCTCGTTCCTCGATTTCTTTCATTCACTCAGAGATCTCATTTCTTGATTTCTTGTTGCTCCTTGATCATGTCCAATTTCCATTTTTCTTTAAACACAAAGGATTATCATCACATAGTTCCTCGCAAGGAAACACAAAGGCTTATCATCACATAGTCTATCCATGGATTTTTGTTACTTGTGTTGGTTAAATCCTTGGACCTGTCATTTGCAGGGTCATTTTGTTCCTCGTGTATTCATTCACATAGAACCATGTAGGATGCTTATTGATCTCCTATTTGGATGTAGCAGTTAACCACTGGGATGCTTCATGGTCATTTCGTTCCTCTTGTCTTCATTCACACATAACTGTGTAGGACACTTCTTGATCTCCTCTTTGGTTGTAGAAATTAATGACTAGGATGCTTCTCTCCATGCACATAGAGTAGATATGCCTCACAGTGTCTCCATGACATCCTTTGACATCAATGACAACACAATTTCCAACAAACTCCCCCTTTGTCATTGATGACAACACTTAATCATATTAATACTTCTTAGTACTCATTTTGAGTACTTCCTACTAGTCTTTATTTTTTCAAGTTTCCCCCTTTCTCTATACTCTCCCCCTTTGACATCAATGGAAAATGGTCTTCTCCCCCTATCACTTGAATTTTTATTTTATGTTCAACGACTAGCACCCTTCTTCCATTTCTGTGGCTTCCCCTGAGCTGGTGCTCCTCTTGTACTGCTTCAGTGAGTGGATAGTGTAGGGACCACCCCAATTTCTGTCTAAGATACTCGAATGCTTCTCTAGGTAGCGATTTTGTAAATATATCAACAACATGTTCCTTTGTGCCAATATATTCTAGCTTGACATTTTGTTCTGCGACTTGCTCTCTTAAGAAATGATACTCTCTTAAGAAATGATAATTGATTGGAATGTGCTTTGTCTTAAAATGCACGACGAGATTCTTGGAGATATTTATTGCACTAGTATTGTCACACAGTATTGATATTGACTGATTATAATCTACCTGAATATATTTTAGTGTTTGTTTCATCCAGGGCACTTGTGTACAACAGGTTGTTGCTACAATGTATTATTCTTCTATTGTGGATAGGTAAATTGATTATTTCTTCGTGTTGAACCAAGACACTAGAATCTTACCCAGATAGAACACTCCACCACTGGTGCTTTTCCTATCATCCACACCATGTTTCCAATATGCATATGTGTAAGTTGTCAAAGTAAAGTATTTTCTCGTGGGATACCATAAACCAAATTCCAACGTGCCTTTCATATATCTGAATATTCTTTTTACTGCCAGTACATGTGTTTCCTTTGGTGCTGCTTGAAATCTTCCAACTAGCCCTATTGCTTGCATAATATATTATCTTGAAGTTGTTAACATAATACCACCTATCATTGATCTGTATAGGGTTTGATTTTCTTCCTTTGATTCATCTTATTTTCTTAGCTTACAACCAATGACCATGGGTGTGCTGACAGGTTTACAGTCGTCCATCCCAAAATTCTTCAACATAGCTTTGATATATTTGGTCTGAGAAATGAATATGCCTTTGTTGGTTTGATTAATCTGTAGTCCCAAAAAGAATGACAGTTCTCCAAGCATGGACATCTCAAATTCTTTTTGCATTTCTTCTCCAAACTTGTGGCTCATCTTATCAGTATTACTTCCAAAAATGATATCATCCACATCAACTACAATGATTAACATATTTGCATTGTCTATTTTGATGTTCATACTACTATATGTTGTTCCTCTTTTGAAACCTTGTTGTTGCAAGTACTTGTCAAGTATTGAATACCATGATCTGGGAACTTGCTTTAATCCATAAAGTGATTTCTTCAGTCTACAAACATAATCTTCATTTATTTACAATAAGAATCCTTCATGTTGTTCAATGTATATTTCTTCCTCTAAATTTCCATTCAATAATGTTGAATTGAAATCCATTTGATACGCCTTAAAATGTTTGAAACTTGCAAATTCCAAAAACATTATAATGGCCTCTAGTCTTGCAATAGGAGCAAAGGTTTCTTCAAAGTCAATACCTTCTACTTGAGTATACCCTTTACAGACCAGTGTTGCTTTATTTCTTACTACTTTTTTGTAAGGTACCAGGTGTAATATATTATGTAGAAATAAGAGTATTCAGCAGATATCAATGGAACAACATAATATTGATAAGAGCAACACCAGAAATAATACCTTTATTGAAAAGAAAACAATTCTCACTTGCCTCTTTGAGGGGGAAACCTCGAGCAGAGTAGAGATCTATTACAATATTGTCAAGACAAAGACTTCTCATGCCTTCTACTCTTATTTATATTAATTTTATATTCTAAAGAAAATTCTAGAGGAAGATCTTTCTAAAAGCGAAAGATTATATTAGGTATTCTTACATTGCCTCGTTCACATTTATTAAATATCCCTTATTAACTAATGTCGTCCTTTATTACATGGAAAATATTTTATTTTACCTACATGAGGGGTTAGGGAGGTTAGGTCCCTAACATTCCCTACCCCTAGAAGAACAACCTTGTCCTCAAGGCTTAAGATGAGGAAATTGTTGCAGAATGATGGTCGGCTCCCAGGTGGAATCTTCTGGATTTGTATCTTTCCATTGAACTAACACTTCCTTGATGGTGCGTTAATGGAGGAGACACTCTCACTTGTCCAATATGGCTTGTGGATGCAATCAAATGGAACCTTCTTCATCCAACTACAAGAGAGTGGTTTGAGTTTGGCACTTTGTTCCAATCACTTTCTTTAAGCATGAGACATAAAAAACAGGATGGATCTTAGAATGACTGGGCAAAGCTAACTGGCAGGACATAGGCCCCTCTTGCTTGAGAATTGTATAAGGACCATAAAATTTGGGAGCAATTTACTGACAGTGTTCATCTTTGAGTGAATTCTGCTTATAACGTTGCAGACGAAGAAACACTGGGTCCCCTTAAGAAAATTGACGCGGAACATCCTTTATCTGCTTATTGCTTCATGTGATTCTGAGCCATGACAAAATTTTCTTTGAGGGCGCAGAGAATGGTATCTAAGGCTATAAGATTTGTGTCAACCTTCTGAACCTTCGAGACACTTGGCATGTATGATATAACTGATGGTGGATTTTGTCCATAGACTGCTTCAAAAGCAGTCATGTGAGTAGTTGTATGGTAAGAGGTGTTGTACCATTATTCATCTAGGGGTAACCATTGATGATCCAGGAGGATATAGGTGGCCACCCACCTATTCCATCTAGCTCAAAACAATTTTTTGGCAATTTACTATATTTAGCATTTTTTTGGTTCCCAAACTTCTAGGGCCATTTTGAGGTCCTAAATGACGTATTTTCACACTCAATAACCTCAATGAAAACCAAAGTCTTTAATTCAACCCCCAAAATGAATCTCTTTGTCAATACCTTTCAAATGATTTATCGTTCTCCCTAAACGAAGATCATATGCAAAAGTTACGACTCTGGGAAGTTGATGTACTAACTTACCCCAACGAGGCCCACATGAATTTTGGTGCTTCATTTCCTAGGGTTAGGTTTTTGGATGTCTAGGGTTTTGGAATTCATGTGTATTGTAAAAAAGGCCTTCATATCCTCATTTTACTCATCTTCTTGCGAATGATCGTAGCCTTCACATCTCTTCTCAGAAATACGTTGCCACCATTCTAGCAAGCTTGTTTCAGTTTGCATTTTATAGTTTTAGCATATTTCTTATTTAATAGAAGTCCAGTTGTATTTTATCATTGTTGTAATTCACTGTGTCTATGTGTTAATATTATAAATATGTGTTTTCATTTCATTCTTCTCATAAATCTGGATCAGTGGTATCAGAGCGATCTTCTCCTTGTTTTGTTTTAGTGCATGTCCTCGACGAGGTCAGGGTATAGAGAGTTGGGTCTCAAACTTGTTTCTCTTGAGGAAAATTGCTCTCACACACCCAAGAAACCTTCCATGGTAGGCGAAAATAAAGATGATGGGATAGGAGATCCTTTCAAAATGTTTCTCGAGGAATCCCTAGAAAAATAGAGGAACGAGATGATGGACAACTTTGCACAAATTCTTTGATCTCTTCTGACAAGCGTCGCATCTACCTCGAGCGGAGGCACCACCCCCTTCAAGGTATAGATCAAATTTGATATTCCTATATTTGATGGTTATATAGACACAGATGTTGTAGACAAATGGTTTAATCTGCAAGAAGGGTATTTTTTTGTCCATAACTTTTTGAATAGAGAAAATATTACTTTTTCACTCCTCAAAGCCATTCCCCATGTCAAAGATTGGTGGGAGACTCTCTATGAGAAAAAGGTAATTGAGTAACCCTCATTATTTACACTCGCATTTACCTGGGAATCCTTCAGGGACGATATTAAGGAACAATACTACCATGTTGGAAGTTATGACGACTTGTATACAAAATGGACCACACTATGGAAGGAAAGGGACCAAGCAGTGCCAGAGTTCACAAATATCTTCCATACCTTGCGCACCAAGTTGGATATCAAATATTATGAGCGACATCTGGTGCTCAAGTATTGTGGTGGTCTGCATAGATACATCCAAGAATAAATGTATTTTTTGGACATCTCGTCCTTAGGCGCGGCCTATCGATATGTCGTCAAAATCGAGGAGAAGCTTAAACAAAAGACGTGGCAGCTTGGGTCTGGGAACCCCTCACAACAGAAGTAGGGAAAGGGAAACCAAAACCTGTAGAACAAAGGACTGAGAAAATATGGACAGCCTCAAGAAAACCATTCTAAGTCGTAAGCAAAGAAGGACAACGAAAAGACGAAGAAAGATACTAGGAAGTGGTGTGACTTCCATAAGAGCCCATGGCATAACACTGTTGATTATCGCTCATAGCAGTCATTGGTGGTAGAGGTGAAAGCCTCTGAATAAGATGTGGGTTCTGACTTTGAGTCAGAACCAGAAAAGGGGAGATGGATCATTGACGCGGGACCCAGTGACACTGTTTCTACCTCCAAATCCATCCCGATGAACCTAAGGAGCCAAAGGAATGTGAGCGTCTCTTTCATTCACAGATGTGGGTGACAGACACTCTATTGCACTTCATCGTTGATAGTGGCAGCTAGAAGAACCTCATATCAGTGAAGGTATAAATTGGTTGGCCCTGTCGACAACACTGCATCCGCATCCCTACACCATCGAATGGCTCCCCCAAGGGAGCGATATTCGCGTCAGCCAACAGTGTCGCATGTTGTATGGCATCAAGCCATTCAAAGATGAGGTAATATGTGATGTTTCTCCCCTTGAAGTTTGTGATGTTATTTTGGGCCAACCTTATTTATGGAAATTTCATGTTGTGAATGAGTCTAGTCCTTGCAGTGTTATTATTACTTTGAACATGAAATTGTACAGGATACTCGAGGTAGTCCCACCTAGTGCCATTTCCTCGATCTCTTCCAAGCAATGCAGGAAGGTCATATCTTAGACCGGGAAGTTTGTCTTCTTTGTGATTCACTCTCAAAGTGAGAGAAATATTGCAGCCACATCCATGGCCTTCGCGGCTAATCTCTCCACACTAGAGAAGAAAGTGGATAAGGTCATGGAAGAATACAAAGACATCTTCTCCTCAGATATTGGGGTACCTATGCACTGTCAGGTCAAGCATTCCATAAATCTGACCCCCCGTGCACCACTACCCAAAGGACCAATCTATCGTCGCTATTTGTTAGAAAATGAGGAGATCAAGCGTCAGATCCAAGAACTATTCCACAAGGGGAACATCTAACCCATCACATTTCCTTGTGGAAGCCCAATCATGTTGGTGCAGAAGAAAGATGGGACCTGGTGAATCTACATTGATTATCGGGCCCTAAATAAAATCACAGTCAGGAACCGGTACTCGATTCCCCGAATCAACGATCTCCTTGATCAACTCAAGGGAGCCAAATACTTTAGTAAGATTGATATGAAGTCTGGCTACCATATAGTCCCAATAGAGAAGGCAGTTGTATGGAAGATTGCCTTCAAGTCAAAAGAAGGTCTTTTTGAATGGTTGGTCATGCCCTTTGGTTTGACAAATTCCTTGGCAACTTTCATGAGGATGATGGACAATATCTTGCGG
>SNQJ01S0255562.1:0-12559 GCA_010110895.2 Picea sitchensis | reverse complement strand
CCTCTCAATTGTCCAACAAAGTATTCTTTCTCTCATCATGAATGACATTTTTCTCAAACTACCATGGTCTCCCCAACAAAACATGACATACATCCATGGGAATTACAACACACAAAATCTCATCTCTATATCCTCCTATCTTAAATTCAACTTGGCATTGTTTAGTTACCATTACCTGGTGACCTTTCTTCAACCATGAGACTCTATACAGACTTGGATGTGCAGATGTATCCAGCTCTAATTTCTCCACCATTTCCGTGGATACTAAGTTATCAATGCTCCCATTGTCAATTATCACCTTGCATACCCTGCCTTTAGTCTTGCAAGCAACTATCAACAAATTGTTCCTCTGTACTTGTTTTTCCACTTCTTTCTCTGGTTTCAAGAGAACCTTCCTCATCATGAAGGATCTCCCATATTTTGTGCCTTCTACCTCAACATTCCTCTTTTGTGCTTCTGAAATGTGAGCTTAACCTCCTCCTTATTTCTTTTTCTCAGGGAATTCCCAAGACATGTGTTCTATTTTTCCACGGGAATAAGACTTCACTTATCCTCCTCTGCCTCTTCCTCTTCCTCGATGAAAATCATTTCTATCATTATATTGTCTCCCTCGAGAACTACCTCCTCTTTCTGAGTGACTGTGTGGTTTTCCTGTCTCAACCTTGGGCTTCTGTGCCTTATCATGGACAATCCCTTTACCTTTGTTTAGACTTCTTCCTCTGCTTCGTTGAATTTGCTTCCTGGCCAACTTCTCTTCTGCCTTCAACACCATCTGGTAAGCATCTTCCACTAACCTTACTGTCATCATGTTGATTTCATCCTGGATTTCATATCTCAGGCCATTGATATACCTGGAAACCTTTTCATCATCTTTCTTTCTCTGTCCCGCCCTGATGTTCAACTTATAAAACTCCTCTGTGTACTCCTTTACTATCAATCCTTTCTGTCTTTGGTTCTGCATCTTCTTGAATAGATTTATCTGGTAATCATCGGGTATGAATTTAGCTTTCAACTTGGCTACCATTCTATCACATCTCTTAATATTTTTCTTGCCTTTGCATCTTTTGTCATCCTGTAGTTCATCCCACCACAATGCTACATGTCCTTTCAACCTAGTGACAACATGTTTCACCTTTTTCTCCTCATTGACATCTTCATAGTCGAAATACTTGTCCATTGCTCGTATCCAATCAAGCAATTCTTCCACATCTAATTTTCCTTCATACATTGGGATGTCTATCTTTTCTCTAGCTCCCAATTTCACAACAGATTTCAGCAAGCGTTCTTCTGCAACATCCTCTACTACAACTTCTTCAACTTCCTTTTATTCGCTCTCTGCATCACTAACGTCTCCAACATTAGGTGCTCTCCTTTGTGATGTTTCCATAGCATCTAATCTTGCTTTAAGTTATCTCATCTCCCTTTCCACAACTTGATTTTCTACAGGCAGCTCCGCATGTCTTCTAGGCAGCATGGTGCTGAAATTTCCTCCACACACAGATCTTCAAAATAATTTTTTGCTTTATGATACCACTTACCTCCTTCACTTGCTTCTTACATAACCTAAAATCTATAGACTCTGATACCACTTGACGCAACCTCCCTCCTCTCTCCTAGGGTTTCCGCGACCTCCCGGTCAAGGATCTTCAAATACTTGAGCCGAATCAGCTCTGCAGGCCTCTAATAGGCCCAAAATCTAATTTACAAAACTCCCTTGATGTTACCCCACAGGTTCAAATTACCCGCACAACCATTTTTCGACACCTTTGGAAACACCAATTTGCGAGTACTAGTAGCCTCATTTGGGAAATAATACATTTATTTATACAAAAAGGCTCATAGAGATTTTCCCTCTGACTACCTTAGTGTTATCCTATCAAATTAAAATATTTCAACAACTAAGGCTTATTACAATGAATGACCGTTACAGACAGATAAGAGCAAATGCTTTAGATCTATACTGCCATCTACTACGTTAAAGAAAATATAATCTCCATCGATCTCGCGTGATGGTTCAACCTCTAAACACTTAATATCTTCTTTAATTACGATCTTTTCAAGATATTTTTGTGACATGCCATCTTAAATTCAAAAACACTTCAAAATGCGCACTAGGGCACTGAGTTGTTCCACTTGCACTTTAATGAAGATGCTCCTTCATCAGAGGAGTGCACCCAAGGAGTAGGGGCACACCATTGTTGGGTTTTGGACAAGAGGAGGGAACACCAAAGAGAGGGGGCGCACTTGCCCAATATCTTCACCATACATCTCAATAATTATTCAAGGAGGGCGCATATACAAGTGGGTAAAGGCAAAGGCATCTCAAAGAAAAGGAAAACAACAAGGTAAAGAGGCTAAGAGTGTAGCTAGGAAAGAAGGGCACACCAAGGCTAAGGGTGCTTCATTCATGGGATAGAAGGCACATCAACAAGGGACTCCAAAGCATCCAAGATTGGTTGTTAATGCACGAGGTTCACTTGTTGTAGTTTTCCTTGTTGTATTTATGCTTTGAGATCTCCAAATATATACATCTAGCTCTAATTGATTTTCCCCATGGGGGTTTTTCCAGGGTCATGTTGACCAAAAACTTATGTGCCAATTTCATGCATTCTTAGAATTGTTAGATCAACATTTTAGAGTTGTAAATATCAGAGGAGTGTTATGTGTTTCAGTTTTATTGCATGTGCTAATATTGGAATGTAAAACACTTTCAAGGGCACCTCAAATAAAACATAACAACTGAAAATTATCAGCAGAAAGTTACCTAATTGTTTGTTGTCCTAAAAGACAACAAAGGACAAATCTGGAAGTTCAAACTTATAGATAAAATATGGTCAAAGATAGATCAGATTTAGCATCCTAATAATACCTCAGTTCTCTTCATCAAGAACTTTGTGATTTTCCATCCAACGAGAGAAAAATGATTCTAAAGGGTCTTGGCGAGGGTTTTGGCCCCAAACTTCGGCCAAAGATAAAGTGAAATTTAGACCCCCCTTAGAATAAGGTTTGAGGAATTAAAAACATTGGAAGCACTTAAATGCTCCAACAGTTGTCTTTCTTTGGTTCCCTGATTTTCCAGCTTGAGGGTGACAAAACGAGAGCCCATTCTCCTATGGTTCCTTCCAGTTTAGACTGCAACGACGAACTCTCTGCATGCAAGGTTGCATGTAGAGCTAGGTTCGCTTCTAATCCTTGTAAACCTTTCACCTTCTCCTTATCGAAGAGACCACCAGAAAGGAAGTTGATAACAATAATTTTTGAACTATCACCCTCCACATTTTGGATGGGGCCTCGAGCATAGTTATGGGCCTTAGGATATGAAATTTTGGGGGGATCCAATGGTCCTAAGAACACAGAATTGGATGATTTCTTTAAACATTGCATCCTTACAAAATAAACATCTGATATGAAAACATCCTCCATACCTAAGAATTCTACACCATAATCCAAGTTTGAATCGTCTATATGACACAAATTAACTTCTTTTTAAAAGAAAATTGATCAAATCCAAGATCTCCCCCTCCTGACAAAGACTATCATCTCTGCAATGTCAAATCATTGTGACGAAAAGTGGGAACCACATTGAAGAGGAATGTTAATGTTGTACTCCAATATCGAGACCCGAAAAAAACCATGTGGCTCCATGCTTAATTGGAACCAAATGGACCTAAACGATCCATTGGATCGATAATTACACTAACACCAAGGAGAATCTAGAAGAGGTTGATCCCATGTGAACACTGGAAAATAGACTTACCATCACCACCACCATCTTCTTGCAACACATAGACGAACCTCTATTCCTTATCAAGTTTATATGAGAATGTTATTTACAAGTTTAAGAACATTAAGGGTTGGTTGGAAGAGATTGATTGTAATATAGTAGTTAAGAAAATTTGTCACCTATCCTCTACCCTTTTTGGCATACACATAGACGCGTTAGAGGGTTGTTTGGAACAATCAGGTCGTTCATCATGACTCTAGCTTGAATATTCATCATCCTTCTTTTTTATGTTGATGATATTGTTCTTATGTTGAGGTGTCCCTATGATCTCAACAAGCAACTAAAAATTCTCAAGGATTTCTGTTGTAGTATGGGTATGCCTATTAACACTAAAAAAAGGGTTATGATATTCAAATCCAAAAATATCAGTTATACTTACTTTGTGTATGACAACAACAATTTGGAGAAAGTAACTTTATACAAATATCTTGGAACGATCTTCATCACAAGCTTAATTGGAACTATAACATTGAGAAAATGATAAATGGAGGATTGAAATCTTATTATGGCCTTGAAAAAAATTGTAAATCAATGAAACTTTGTCTTTGGGATAAGAAGAAACTCATCTTTGAGACTCTTGTCACTCATATTATCTTATATGGTTGTGAAGTTTGGGGCTATAACATCTCTAGAGAATCGTGGAGAAAGATAGAACAAATCCAAAAGCTTTTCATAACTTGTACTCTTAAAATTAAAGGAAATACACCCTATCCTATCTTCCTCATAGAAGTGAGTCTTTATCCCATTGAGATGATGGCTATGACTATGTACCTAATGTACAAGAACAAGATAAACAACATGGAAGACAAAAGGCTTCCTAAGATTGCTTCAAAGTCTAGTCAAAACCACTTGTGACTCAAGGAAGGATGGCATATAGATGCAATTCTTGGCTAAATCATTGGGGAATCAAGGACGAGGTCACTCTGAAATTTAAGGATAAATTATGCAGTGATAAAGAATTAGAGGATAAAAGAAAATTAAAATAATATAAGGAGATGATCAACCCTAATCTAGAATATCAAAAGTATCTCCCTTTAATTAGTCCAAGGAAGAAAATCAACATTGCTAAAATAAGAACAAACTTTCATGAGATCCATACTGAAACCGAGCATTGGATAATTCCTAAAATGTCACGAGTCGATAAAATTGTCATTTTTGTCACACTAAGAGGATTGAATATAATTTTTTTTTTTATCTTAGAATGTTGTGCATACACCCACACTATATCTCAATTTCAAAATATTTGTTACAATACCGACCTTCCTAACCTTTTAACTCATCAAAACTATGATGATTTAGAAATGCTTCTCTTAAAACTTTTTAAAGACATTTAAAACAAACCAAGTAATTCCTTACCTTTTCTTAAAGTCCAATATACCAAAATTGATCTACTAAACATTAATAACCATCTTCATTATTAATGACATACTAAGTTTATCATAAATAATAAAGAAAAAAATTAAACCCTTAATAACATGCTAATTAAAAATAATAATGAAAAAAATATAATTTTATATTAATAATATATTAAATATGTAAATAAAATTTGAAAAACATAATTTATAAAATTGATTGTATGTAAACTAAGTTAAAATATATTTTTATGTCAATAATATATTGAAATATGTAAATAAAGTTTGAAAAACATAATTTATAAAATTGATTGTGTGTAAACTAAGTTTAAAGAACATAGAAGCCCAATATACACGTCCCTTTATAAAATGAGTCAATATTCTATTACACATTGAATTGTTAAATTAATAAAATATGTCGAGTGGAGTTGAGTTGAGTTAGAAGAGATCATAAGTTTACATTTTATATATATATATATATATATTAATGGTTAAGAATATGTGTTTTTTTAAGAGGATATAAGTTCAAATTTGGTAGGGTGTGTATCTTTAGAAACTTTATAAGGTGGGGATCTCTTATCTTAAAACAAAAAAATTTCATATACCAATTTGATGTGACTTGACAGTGATCTTAAAAATAAATTATTATTATTATTATATATAAATAAGAAAAGAAAATTATATTAATAATGACCAAATATACATACAAGGAATACAACTCTATTTAAAAAATTGAAAAACATGTTAATCCATTGGGTAGGAAAGTGAGAGAAAGGGATACCCACAGCATCTTAGCTGCAACAGAGGACTCCGCCCATGGTTAATTATTTATTTTCATTATAACATAATTATTAACACACTAAAATATATTGCATCACAGTTAATGGTGTCAAACTAGTTATTGACATGACATTTAGGTTGATTTATATTCGGTTGACATATCAATTATGGAGATATTTAATAATCGCATACGACTGTGTTGTCACTATATTTTCAGCGGGAAGGAATGTCTGTCCAGTCAAGCTTCAAATTATTGGGGTTACTTGCCATGATCATGTGGCCGCTGAAGTCATACAAAATAAGCAAATAATCAGTACGCACTACCCAGAAGAAGAGAAGCACATGCCTTACGTCAGATGGAATGGACACAGTACCTCCTACTTTTGTTAAGACTGTTCTGTCAAAAATGCTGGCAGATGAGTCGATACAGCCAATATATATATCTATATATTATATGAAGAGAACTACACTGTTATCTTCCCAACAGATCATATTTTTCTGCGAACGGTTGATATTTCTGTGTCTTTCAGTGAGCTGGTCAATACCCACATTAAATTCATTATTTGTCTGCAACGTAAACATCAAAAGCTTCTTCATGTGCGTACATACGTGTCTGGTATGGTTGCAGTCTGGTTATTTTAATTCAAATATACTTGTATGCTTCTTCCCTCTCTTTTATGTGTCAACGGATGAATTATGTCTGTTCTGCTACTCTGGAGTCTGCGTAACCTCCAAAACCAAGTGGTTCCCCATCTGCCATGGGTGCTGTTCTTATCTGTTCCAAATGTTTTCTAGGTTTAATATGGTTAAGGGCATGGATTTATTTATAGGTTTAATATAGCTAAGCGTATGGATTTATCTGTGGGCATCAAAATATATTCTGATTTCAATTGATGAGTCAGTCTGTGATTCTGGCTTTTTGTAATCACTGTCTTGTCATGAATGGTAGTTGGTTGACAGAGATGAGCAAAACCAAGGCGGCTCACCAATTTATATTGATGAATTAGTGAAAAGCGGAAAAAAAGGTCAGGGTGGTCCATGAGGGCTCATGAGAATCTCAATGATATTGCCGATTTCAGTTTTAAATTTGCAGCCGGATTTTGCCTGTTTCATTCTTTAGGTTTAGAAGATCAGCTTTTATATCTTCCTGAGAAATTTATTGCAGTAAAATGATAATGATGACTGTTGAGAAATCTTTATATCATTAAACTAATTAAGGTGCGTTTGACAAATTTAAGGTGCTTTTGACAAATAAAATAAGGTCAAATAAAAATAAGGTCTTACCTAAAAATAAGGTCTTAGGTAAGGTAATTTTTTTTTTTTGGAAATCTGTTCATATAAATAAATCTAAATAAAATTGTATTTTTGTTGTTTAAATTGTATTTTTAAATGTATAAATAAATTCAGAGTAATGAAAAACTAAGAAAGATTTTGATTATATAAATTTAACCACTCAAATCTGCATACCTAATTATTCTTCACCAATTTTAAGCAAAATCAAACGAAAAAATCACCACAAAAATAAAACATTTATACTACGCTATAAAATAAATCAAAATACCATCAATTAGCAATTATTGATATAGAAAGCCATCACAATATTACGAATGCTTTAATAGATTTCTTTGCAAGAATTACTGGAACGTAATGGGCTTAAATGGACTTTACTGTCTGATGTCATAGCTACTCTCAATCTATTTCTTGTTCTGCCATCACTATATCATTAAAATGCTTAACGTATTCTATTTTCGCCATCACTGTATCTGTGAATGATTAACGTTTCAGTGTATCGGATATGAATAACTGAAAGTGACGC
This sequence comes from Picea sitchensis, assembly GCA_010110895.2. Lineage (NCBI taxonomy): Eukaryota > Viridiplantae > Streptophyta > Pinopsida > Pinales > Pinaceae > Picea > Picea sitchensis. Next base: position 4,827 of record SNQJ01S0255562.1, on the reverse strand, counting down.
GTTTTTTCAAAAATACAGCAACGCTATTGGATGTTAATAATTACACCCACTCAGTACATATTCATGGAGCGATCTGCTCAGTTTCTGACTTTTCGAAAACTTTCGCTGATTACAGAAGTTTGATAGTGACAAGTCTATCTGAGTAGATGGGAATCCAGTCAATAAAATGTTTTGTTTCAAGATTCAAAGTGATATCATTTTTTTAATAATATCCCTCACGACATACCCTTAATTCTGGGGAGCGATGTCAGTTTCGAGGACAAAATTAATGTGGAATGAAATACTTCAAGTGAAAAAGGTATCAGGGTTTCACAAACCTTTTTCAGGTTTCACAGGGTTTCACAAAGGATGACATTAATTGCAATCTAGTGATAGAATAACTAAAAACAAGGTTGTTTGGTAGCTTAATTCCTCTCAAAGAGGTTAGAAAGCAAATTGTGGAAAATGGGGTTGAATTGTAAATGACGGAAGTGTTGGGTGTAAAATATATATATAAAAGTAAATGAATGTTGGCATGTTGGGCACCATTTATTTTTTGAAGGTAAATAAGAAACATTTATTTTTTGAAAGTATATAACAAAGTACAAATTTGTTGACAGTGGAAGAATAAATTTGGAAATTTTGGACTGGTAAAAAATAAAAATATATGAAGACATAAAATTAGAAGGAGATAAGAAATATAAAAAATTTAAATGCATTTGTGAACAAGAGGTATAAGTAAATGACCCTTGCAATGTAAAGCACCATTTATTTTGAAATATATAAAAAAATAAAATTATCTTACATATAAAAAAATTAAATGCATTTGTCATACACTCTTGAAAGATAAGAATGTATGAAAACATAAATTTAAAAGGAGATAAGAAAACATTTTTATTTGAAATATGTTAAAAAATAAAACATAGTACTCAAAATTTTGAAATATACAAAAAAATTAAAGTCTGTTACATATAAATCAGAATTTCAATGCGTTTGTCACGTAGACTGGGATTGGAGCCCTACTTGGACCATTAGAAATATGTACAAAAACATGATTGTGAGAAAGAAGATGAAATGCTTGAAAAAAATGGAAAGGTATAAGTGTTTGCCTACACATCACTATTTAAGAAACTGGAATGGCGGGTTGATAATGAAGGATGCGATCAATAGACTTACAATGAGATTTTATATGAGCCTTTGGATATTTGTTTAATTAGTTTTCATTGATGTCATGACGATTTAGGTTCAATGAGTAATAGTCAAATGTCTTTGGAATCTGACGGCCCCTTATGTTGCCTTTCGTCGGCGACTTGCTTCAATTCGTTTCATGCCATTCTTCAATGTAGCTTCTTATTGGGGCGACGTTTATCTCATTCCAGTTTTTTATGTTGAAAAGATCATTTCTAATTCCCGGAAGTCGATAAAAAGATTCTGACACGATGAATTTCCTCGTTCTGTATTGTATATTTGACTAGCTAGTCGTGGACATGAGCTTCATCAAATTGAACAATGTTGTAAAAAATTTTGAGAAAGGGTTTGACGATTAAGTTGGGTCTTGGAAGTCGTTGGTTTCCCGGCTAAGTCTATATTTGACAACCTTGTGAATAATTTATCTCTCTTCGATATGACTTGTTCACATGGTATTTGAACAATGAGACACAGGTTGTTTACTTTTTCTTTCTAACATGTAATCAATTGAATGATCTAGTTTTGGATGGAAGATCGTGTTCTCTTTCTTTTGTTTATGCCATATTGTTGAAAATGGTGCCAAAAGGAATGACCTTGAGCAAACTATGTTCCCTAGTTCCAAAGGAAGTGATGGTTTGTGATAATTTCCACACCTCGGTAACCAGTTACATTCTTTTCTTCATATTATTCTCCACATATATCCTTCTGAGAATCACGAATAGGGTGGAGGAGGAGGATGCTTTTACGTTAGCTCAGGGGTGGTAGGCATGGCTATTGCCAAAGGATCGACAAACAATGGCATGGAATGAAGAAAGCGTCTTCAATTCCTTGATTGATGGTCCTTAGTTTGACATTCTGATGTGATGCCTCCAATGGAATCATGAAGTGCTTCTCCACTGGTGGTGTGAAGTTGATAGATTTGGGACTGTTGCATGTTGGCAAGGTCAACCTCTGACTTGAGATTTGCCTTTCTTATTTTTTAACATCTTTTTTTTTTTTTTTTTTTTTTTCTATTAAAAAAAAACTTTGAACCAACCACTAAAAGTTATATAAATTGACATATTATAATTGAATGATTATAATTGGATGGCGTCTCTAAGTTAGTTGATCAAGGAAGCGAGATCTATGCTATCCATATCATTGTCAATTTCCATGTTCTCACTATGAATTTTTGGCTCTTACGCTTGCCCCACATTTTTTCTCTTCTTCTCTCTTGGAAGCTTATGAACTATCAATTTTAGAGTGAGGAGGTCATTATCTCCTCCTCTGTTAGAATAAAACTAAGTTACTTTGTTGTTGTGAATTGGGCCAGGTGGGCCGAAGCTTCGAGATGTCATGTACACGGAGCTATTTTTGGATTGAAAACTCTTGTCACTAGGGCATTTCCTTTGTTGCATGTACAATTTAGTGCAACTTTTCCTTTGTGTCTACATCATTGACATTAGAGGCAGGACTTTTTCCACCACTGTCTCTATTTTCGGGCAAGTGTTTTTTTAAAAAACATTCCTTGCCGAGGTAAGAGTGTTTGTAATTGTTGTCGAAAAATATTATAGGGATCAAAACCTCTTATGATTTAAACATATCTTAGGTTGGAGATGCTAGAATGTCTTGCGAAATCGTCAATTTTGTTGGTGCTTTCCTTCTGACCTCCCTACTTTCTCAAAATGGAGAATCAAGTACATTTTCTTCATTTGCAATAGATGGGCCCGATAGTTGTATTGTAAATTGCTACTTATGCAATAAACATTTTTTCCATAGTGTGACATGGAAGGAGATCATGTTGTTCCATAGACCAAAAATTCTTATGACAATGTAATTATCCAAGTGTTGGAGTGTCCCCTTCTTGTTCAAAAAATTGGTTGTTTGTTCATATATGTGGGGAGCATCCTTTCCCAATAATAAATCTTTTAAAACTAAGACAAAACCATTAAAACCTCATAAAAAATGAATTGGGAAACTTGTTCTTCCCACAAGGCATGGTATGAAGCGTTCTTGGGTGAAGAATTCACGGTTATTGACATTCTTGGGCCAGTCGGTTATTGTGAAGCAAGCGAGGGAATGTGCTATTGCAAAAACTAAATAGGACGACATATACAATTTCTTTTTCCTTTTGAAGCTTGAGAATTGGGAACAAATTTCATGGAAATTAACTTGCCCCAATAAAAATGTCTTGTTTGTTGACTGTGAAATATAAAATATAAAGGGTCATTGAGCTTGATTGTTGTGGACTCTTGTCCCATTATTCTTGTAAAAAAACCAGGCAATTTCAAGAAATGGGTTTCTAAATGAACTAACCATGAAGATTGTAATATCTTCAGGAACTAAAAGCAGGTTTTCCAAAAATAGAAGAAGTGGTCCAACCAGTTATTATGCTTTGTTAGGAACTCTTTGCAATCTTCTACTTTGAAAGTAAGTGTCAGCTCAGGGAGCTTCAACATCTTAATAAATGTTTGCAATGAAAGAGAGATGGGATAATGATCTTGAAGTTGAATAATATGTTGAATCGGTATGTATTTCTCAACGCACCAAGAAACCAATTCCTTGTAGTCAATAACTTCAGGAACACAGCTTGCATGAGAAATATCGGAGGTCCAGATTACTTGGTTCTCTGCGGAAGAGGTTGAGTAATAAGAAAACTCCCTGGACCAGTGGAAGTTCTAGTCCTCACACCCGAAGATGTTCGTTGTATCTCCATAGAACTGTTGTCGGTTTGATGCCATAGGTTTATGAGAACATTGGTTTTCTCCATATGATGTTTTAAATGAACAATTAGAGCCGAAAATGTAACTCTCCACTAAATATTAGTTAAATTCTTATGAATGGGAAAACTCCTCAAGCCTTCGGCCGATTAATGAAGTAGACCATTGCTTGACTTATTTATTGCATAGTTAGAAATGCGAAGGTGGTGGGTATGGAATTCCGACAAAGTGGCTAAGTATAGAATAGGAAAATTGCTAATTACAAAGTGGCTAAGTATGGAATAGGAAAATTGCTAATTGCATGCCTAGAAATAAGATCTTATATATAATTGGCAATTGCTAATTGCAAAGGGAAGCAGGCACAGGAAACAATGACTAGGAACTGAATATTTCTTCAACCCGCCAAACCAACGATCCACCAAAGAAATTCGAAGAAATGACAAAGTATGGAAAGCGGACAGACGAGCTTCAAAATGGGGTGACAATAGTTCCACAAAAGATGCGAGGACCCGATGATTAAATTGTATTTCTCAGAAGTTTTTAGTGCAAAATGTATACCACGGAAAAGGGCATGATAAGTGGATTGTAATACGGAAGAGGGTATGATCTGAGTCCAGTTGCAAATTTGTATATTACGGAAGTGACGGTACTATTCGCAGCCATGGAACAAAACAAGTCCAATCTAGAGCGTGCCTACCGGGAATTCGTGGTCAGAGAAGTTTTTGGGTATGGAATGGGGAAGTGGTCGGTCAGTGTTGCGATAAAAGAGCACGAGTGGAAGTGTGATCCTGCAACAACGACCACGTGCGCAAGCATATATTTTCAAAAAAACGAATAAGTGAAGAAAAAGATAAAGTTCAGGGACAAGAGAAACAGAACATAATTGCGAAGTTGTCGGGAACAAAAAATAATGACCAAGAATACGATCTGCGAGTTTACTTGGTTCTTGCTTGTATGTTTC
>SNQJ01S0255561.1:0-12559 GCA_010110895.2 Picea sitchensis | reverse complement strand
GTGTGTGTGTGTGCGCGGGCGTGCGCATGCGCGCGCACGAGAGAGAGAGATTATAATTTTTTATCAACTTAACCATTTTAAAAATAAGTTATACTCCACACTATAAGAGACTGATATCTATAATCGAAAAGAAAAATAAATTGATAATGTTAAAGCCCTCATATCCTACACTAATGCAAGTCATTGTAATTTCAAGGATATAATGTCTTTCATATATATATATATATGAAAGAGACCCGGTGACTATTTCCACGGGTGTGACGTATGACAGAGAAAGCATAGAGCAGTGGATATTTTCATGCAAGAAGAAAACATGTCCTGCTACCATGCAACGTTTGGAGAACTTCGATTTAATTCCCAACCACATGCTGCGCCGGCTCATTAAGGGATGGTGCGTTGCCAACAGCTCCAAGGGCGTAGAGAAAATCCCCACACCCAGGCCACCCATCGACGCCGATCAAGTCTCCATGTTACTTGAATCCGCACTCATATCTCCATTATTCGAAGGCATCAATGCATTGAAGAAATTGCGGTCCATTGCGCGGGAGAGTGAGGGAAACAGACGGTGCATCGCCGCGTCTGGCTCGAGTCACGTTCTGGCCTCTCTGATGAATTCGTATTGTTCTGAAGAGATCGACAATGAAAATTTCAGGGCTTGTGAAGAAGCTTTGGGTATATTGTATTTGCTTCCTATGACCCAGGAAATTGCGAATTCACTGACAGAGACAGAGTGCAATAGGTCCATGGCCTTTACCTTGCATAAGGGAACCACTCCACACGGCGGTTTTATTGCAGAGGATTTCCACTTGTATATCTGATTGGGAATTTATTGTCAGGGAAAGGATTAATATTTTCCAAGGACTCTTAGAAATCATAATGGAAGAAGTTTGCCATAACTCAACCATGGCGGCCTTGGTTGTCCTCATAGAAATATGTAAAAAATCTCGAAAGAACAGATTATGGGCAATCGAAGCAGGCGCTGTATTTTCTCTGATCGAATTACTTCCAGAGGCCGAGAAGCCCAAGTGTGAAAAGATATTAGATCTGTTGGACATGTTAGTGGACTATGCAGAAGGAAGGGCCGCTATGGCTGATCACGCCATGGGCATTGCTGTAGTCTCCAAGAAGATTATTAGGGTTTCAGAAATTGCCACTAAGAAAGCAGTTCGAATCCTTTGGTCACTTTGCGTATATTCTTCAAATGCGTCGACTCTTCAGGAGATGCTTCAATGTGGAACTGTGTCTAAACTGTGTATGGTTCAACAACTCAGTTGCGCAGACAAAACAAAGCAGAAAGCAAAGGAGGTATTGAAATTGCATGCAAATACTTTCAAAGCCTCTCCTTGTCTCCCGTACCTAACAAGAAATTGTTATCCACAGTGTTGAAATTTGATCCAATACATCCATGCAATCAGACAACAAAATGACTTGAAAAATGATGACATTTTCCTTTGTATGTGATTTTAGTGAATGTGTCTGAATTTAATAAGGTTACTTAAAAACACTTAGTAGATCCAGAGAGATTCTATATGTGTCCATTTTAATTGTTCTAATCGTACTCTTGGCAAAATAGTTTGTAGATATTCTTATCGATTGACATACCAACAGATTTGACGGAAAACTTTTATAATAATGGGGACGAATTTTATTATTCTAATAGGATGCGATTGCTTAAGTATGAGTTTCACTATCTTTAGTGCATATCTCATCCCGCACTTAACTCTATTATAAAATATGTTATATGTAATACATATAACATAGATGAATTGCATTGCATCTTTAATATTATTGTTATTTAATATTATTGTTATGTCCAAAATATGAGGAGTTATTTTAATGAGGATGAAAATGCTCAAAATACATGAAAATCAAATTAATTTGTTCTTTGGGTCTTTTTCACTATAGTGATTTAGGAATATTAATTGCTTAAATTCATTCAAGTCCAAATCTCTATTTTAAGCATCAATAAATTTCCATTTCAATTGTTTTATTAGTACCTCTCTCAATATTATGGAGTTAAAATGAATTTAAGAAAAAGTTTTATCTTAATTGTTTGTTTTATTAGTACCTCTCTCAATATTATGGAGTTAAAATGAATTTAAGAAAAAGTTTTATCTTAATGGTTTCTAAGTATACTTCAGTTGCTCATTTATATGTTTTTTTTCCAAATATATCCATGCACATTGACTTCATATTTCTTTTTTGTCTCAACTGGTGCAATTTTGTAGAACATTGTTTTGAAACATTTTACGAGCATTTTAATTGTTCAGAGTTTGTCAGATTTTCTTACCGTTTACACACTAACAGATTTAACGCAGAACTGAAATTATAATAATGGTGACGAATTTTATTATCATTTAACGCAGAACTGAAGTTATAATAATGGTGAAGAATTTTATTATGATAATGGGATATCTCAAGTGCGAGTTTCACTATTTTTAGTTCATATCTCATCCAGCACTTAAGTCGATTCCAGATTCCAGAAGCAAAGTTAACCGTTGAGTTTGCAATCTGTCTATCCAATCTATATGTAGCAAACTCAACCATATATGAAGAAAGTTAACCGTTGACTTTTCTGTGTAGGATGGACAGAATATTCAATAGAGATAAGGATTACCCTTTATCTCACAGAAAAGATCTAACCATTTTGGTTTCAGATAAAAGATAATTAGAGATCAATGTCAGTGATTCATATAGTTTTTTATTTCATTTACATTGTAGTTATCGTTGTTTACATTGTCAGAGATTTGACTGCTACAGTGTAGTGTACGTAGGTATATTGACCTATTACAAAAAATAAAAAGTTTATGTATATGATTATACAGAGATATATAAAAATATATTTTACATAAATCTATAAAGAATCGAAATCTAAGAAAATATGTCAGGCCAAATACCCACAACCTTGATGATTTGAATGCGAATAAATGCGGTGCAATTCAATATGGTTCACCTGCGGATCTCTTCTAGATTCTTGAGAGGGGGGAAGGCATGTGGTTTCAAGGAGCAGAAGGTTCCTTCCGTTTCCAGTCCTAAGGTCTGCCCCTCCAGAGGTTGATTGACTGTGGAAAGTCTCTAGTTTAGTCTGTGATTGTCATCATAGATATAGAAAAGACACAGGAACATTGTTGTTGCACTGGGTGGGTGGAACATAAGTGATCACTCGAGAAATTATAAAAACCAACCCATCATGACTACAACTAACATAATTTAACCTTTGGTTCACTGAAAAACAAGAGTTTTGGTGGGATGGTTTTATTAATGGTGACGTGGAGAGTTATTTTAAATAAATAAGTGAACACAACTTTGAAAACTTTCAAACAAGACTTTTTGGGAGGGAAGTATTTTAGATAAATAGGTTAATACAGTTGTGAAAATTGTCACACAAGACCTTTAGGGAGGTAGTAGGGTGATGATGGGTGGGTGAAAAAGTAAGAGGGTTTTTGGAGGGATAAGGTTTAAACTCTGGTTTGGCTTCTCTTGGTGAATTGCATTGTATCTTAAGTTTATTTTTCAAAATACATGAAAATCAAATTAATTCGTCCTTTGGATTCCTTTTATTACTGTGGAACATCAAAAAATATTATTTCAAACTATATATGTGTGTGTGTGTGTGAGAGAGAGAGAGAGAGAGAGAGAAATTAAATTGAGTCCAAATCTTTATTTCAAGCATAAAAAATTGCATTTAATTGTTTTGTGAACACTTCTCAATATTTATTAGATATGGAGTTAAAACAAATTTAAGAAAAAGTTACATCCTAATTGTTTTGTGGTTCTCTCAATGCTTATTAAATCTGGAGTTAAAATAAATCTAAACTAAAAGTCTTAGAGCATACAACATTCAAATTAAAAAGAAGGCAACTTAATTATAATTTGACATTTTTTTGGATAATTTACATTTTAGAGGGTCAAAGGATGGTCATAAAAAATATTTTTCTAATGCAATGAAAATACATGTTTATTGATTGAGAAGGACGATGCAATGGTCAATTATGCTAAGAATGAGAATTGAGATAAAATAAACATAGAAAAAAATCAAGATGAAGTTTCAATTATAAGCTTCATATACAAGACATTTAGATAACTAGAAATGCATCATAAAGAGCCCTTTTGTATCCAAGTTGCCTTATTTGTGCAAAGACGATGCAAAAATAGGAAATTATTCATGGCAAGTGCATTTTATCATTTTTTGCAAATCTAGTCATTTTGATCAATGAATTTAGATCCTTTGTCTTTTGTCAAAGATGCAAAAGAAGATATTATGACATTGTAAATGTCAACCATGTTTTCTTGGAATTGCATTTGCTCACAAATTGCTCATACATGAGTTGGTGTTTCTTGAATTCTTTCTAAATATAATTCAATTGCTCATTTTCTTTTTAAGTATGTCTGTTTTTTCAAATATATCAATGCACCTTGCCTTCATATTTCTTGCCTCAAGTGGTGCAATTTGTAGAACATTTTTTTGAAGCATTTTACATAAGTGATTTATATTTTTGTGCTTAGAACCTCTTTAATAAAATTGAACTATGCAATTTACTTTCTTGATTTTTATTTTTTTGTTTCATTATTTCCTTTTTTTGTTGCAAATTGTCTTGTTTCTTTTACTTCTACATTTTCCTACACTAAAGAGTTAATATCATTTTTTCCCTAATGATTGTATTCTTTATATTTTTGTTGAGAGGGATTCTAGCTTTCTTTACTTCTATTCAATGACACAGTTACTATTTCCAATTAATTGAAAGAAACAAGAAAGGTTATAATCAATTGGAAAGACTAGTTCAAAATGTGTATGTGAGGAATCTAAACAAAATTGAGCAATATAAACTATTTTCAATGAAATATGTGTTGGAGAGTATTTAATTACAACAATTTGTGACTATGTACTCCATGTATAAATGTTGATGTGAAGGAGTTCATAACATTTTCATTATGAAAATGACCTCCTTATATATTACCATCTTGAAAGAAGATTGACAAATTAATGATGTAAAATTGCCGATCTTGTTGACAAGATATCTATTCAAACATGTATTTCTCTAATGATACATTCAACATAAACATTATATAATTTTTTTAGCTGACTATTCTTAGAGAATGCACATGGCCTTTAGTAGCATCTGAATTTGAAAATAGATACAAATAATAGTCAAGACAATCTCCAACGATAACACCAATCATGGAAAGGTGTTTCTCTAGAAGTGACTTCTCAATTGAAAACATATCAACTTCAAGAATTCCAAGGAGATGCACATTCAGATGTAGTAGCGATACTAGCAAAGGTTCATGCAAAGCTCTATTTCAACATATGACAACAAAGCTCAGTGTACGTGATTGATCTTGATCATGGAGCAATAGTTTATATTCATTTTTTTTCTTTGTCTCTGTTGAGAGAAAGGTATTGTGCACCTTTTTTAAATGACTAGATAGATATTGGTATAGAAAACGAACTATAAAACCATTTAATAAAAAAATTATCACCCCACAAACCAAGTTCATAAGCATTATATAGATGAAAATGTAAGCTCCCTTAACCATATTGAACCGTTGTGAGCTCATTCGGAAACCAACCTACCGGAATCGCCTTAACTGTATTGAACCGCTGTGAAACCAACTAGAACCGTAATTGTATTGAACCGCCGGGACACCAGCTCGAACTGTATTCAACCACCGACAGTTCGTTTGGAAACCAACTGGAACCTTTTTCTCGTTTGGGAGCTTCTGGAATTGTCCATTACTCCATCTAGGGTTTTCTACCTAGATATGTGGAATAGTTAACACATAGCCAACATAAGCTTGATGGAAGCTTGGCTGTAAAGATTTCGTTTTGGTCCCCAACCTTGCTTAATTCAATCAATTCCATTTAGTCTTACACCATCAATCAGTGTGAGGCTTGGAAGTGCCATCACGAAAACAAAACTAGTGTGGAACTGGTAAAACTTCTACAACAATTAGTTAAACTCAAGCAACATCAATGGCGGTATGATCCATTTAGCATCTAGATTTTTGATTCTTTTAAAGAGTTTTTATTCCGCATATTTTAGAATTGAGTTAATACAACATTTGGTATCAGAGATATTTTATCTCTACCTTGGTGTTTTGGAGAAAGACACGTTTATTCTATCTCGATGCATCCTATTGGGTTTTTCCTTGCATTTTCTCTACACATTTTAATGCATATTGTTGTACGTCTATCTCTATTAAGATGGAAGAACCATACATTTATGTGCATCTTTCTTTTATAATTTGGTTGTACATTTTTAAGTGAAATTGTTGTGCTCTATACATAGAGGTTTCATTGCATCGTTGTGCATCTTTAGGTTATTTTACTATACTTTTTTCCCTAAGGAGAATAACATATGTACACTTTGCTTCTGAGTCAAACAATAGTTAAGTAAGGGGGCATAGTTTATGTCAGTTTAGTAGTTTTAGATAGAGATTGTGATGCACTCCTTGTTATTACATGTAAATGTATTGCTTGCAATCGGGTGATCTTTATGGTCATTAAAATAATTTCTTTCTTAACCTCTAATTAAAACATGCTATTTTGAATGAGTATACATTGTTGAATGTTATAAATGAATATTGTAGTTTTATTTATGCGATTTATAATTATTCTCATATCAAGTTAATTTTATGCATAAAAGAATAATGTCTAGTGATCCATATAATTTATTTATTTTAATTAGAGAATAGCTACAACATCTCTAATTAAATATTATTATATATTATGATTGATTAAAATCACGTAAAGAATATTTAGACATTAATTGTAATAAATTATACTAAATATAGTAAATTTTATCCCATAATTTTATTATGTTTATATATAATTAATTAGGATAAAACATCAAATTATTCACAACTTACCCACAGGGCTTATGAATTGATAGTTTTATCATAAAGTTCAATTTGAATCTGCTTGAATTGAAAAATGTCATTAGTTTCAAATTTAAGCATGAATTTATATTGGTAAGGCATGATTTTTTTTTTTTTGGTGGCTCAAATTTTAGCATGGCATGTGATCTTTATTTATGCAGTTGTACAACTTTTGCAAATTTTCAGAAATTAGTTGTATCCATTTAAGGTAGATAACTATAAGGTCTGGAAGTAGAGAGTTCTCCTTCATTTGGGTTGGATGGACATAGATTATGCTATTAGGAAGATGAACCACCAACACTCACTAATACCAGCACTACGATGGACATCACGCTTTATGAGTGATGGGAGTGATCTAATCACCTAAGCATGATGTTCAATTAAAATTCATTTCATCACGGTATTCATGGTTGGATGATCAACATGAAAAGGTCCAAGACTTGTTGAAAGCTATTGATGATCAATTCGTCACTTCCGAAAAGGCACTAGCAAGCACCATAATCATGAAGTTCTCATCCCTAAGGATCACCAGTGTGAAAGGTGTGTGTGAGAACATCATGCAAATGAGGGATATTGTGGCTCAACTGAAGAAACTCGGGGTTGAAATATCGGAGTATTTCCTGGTGCACTACATCCTGAACACCCTTCCACACCAATATGGACCCTTCAAAATCTCATACAACACACATAGGGATAAATGGTCAATTAATGAACTCATGACCATGTGTCAAAGGAAAGAGGCGAGTGATGGAGCTGGGAGAAAGTGCAATGTTGGAAATGCATGGAAAGGGAAAATATCAAGTCAATAAGAAAGAGAAAGGTAAATTACCTCCCCAAGATGATATCAAAAAGAATTCCAAGTGTTTCTTCTATAAAAAGAAGGGAATCATGAAAAAGGAATGGTGAAATTTTGAAATGAAGGCAAGACAAGGTAATGCAATCATTCATTTGTTATGAATCTAATATGGTCCATGTCAATATTAACACCTGGTGAATTGATTCTGGATCAACAATTCACATTCGAATTCCTTGCAGGGTTTGCAAAACCTAAGGAAGCCAGAGGGAAGTGAGAAAAGCATCTTATCAGGAAACAAGATTGGCTCGCATGTGGAAGCTATAGGGACATGCTATTTAACTTTAAGTAGTGGTTTTGTTTAGAATTATAAGACCTTTTTATGTTCCAAGTTTTTCCTAGAAACTTGATTTCAGTTCAAGGCTTGTATCTTTTGGATATTCCTTCAACTTTTTCAGAAATATATTTCAGTTTACTTTATAAATCTGATTGTGGTAGGAATGGTATTTTGTTTGATGGTCTTTACTGCATTAATTCACAAAACAATGTCATTTATGATTCAATGCATGTTAACACGGCACTAAAAGATGTGTTATTATTGATGATTCCTCTAAATTATGGCACCTGAGACTAGGTCATATCTCCATAAAAAGAATTAAAAGATTGGTAAATGAAGGGTACTTAACCTCTAGATTTCATGATTTGAGACTTGTGGATTGCATAGAAAATGAGACCAACAAGTCAGGAAATGTTAATAGGAGTTGAACATATTAGAGATCATACCTCGTATATGTCCAAATAGACTCACATGGTGAGAATACTTCATATCTTTATAGATGATTATACGATATGTATCTCTACATGCTTCATAATAAGAGCGAAGCATTAGATGCCTTTAAAATATTTAAGGTTGAAGTAGAGAAACAATCTCTTGATAAGAAAATTAGATCATTGAGATGGGATAGAAATTAGAGAATATTGTGGTAGATACATAGAAGATGGACACGAACCTGGGCCATTCGCAAAATTTATTCAAGAGCATGGGATTGTTGCCCAATACACCATGCTTGGTTCTCGACGAATGGTGTGAAAACCAAACATTATTGGACGTAGTGCGGTATGCTAGCAGCTCCAATCTTCCTAAATATTTGTGGATTGAAGCACTTAAGAGAGCAGTGTATATATTAAAATGAGTTCATACCAAGGTTGTTCCTAAAATGCCTTTTGAATTATGGAAAGGTTGGAAACTGAGTTTGTGACATATGCGCTTTTGGGGATGCCCGTTTGAAGTGAAAATATATAATCCACAAGAGAAGAAGTTGGACCAAAGGACCATTAGTGGGTATTTCAATGGATATTTTGAAAGGTCTAGAAAGTTTATAGATTTTATTGTCCATCTCATAGCACTAGGATTGTGGAATCAAGAAATGAAAAGTTTCCTTAAAATGACTTGAACAGTGGGAGCAATCAAATCAGGAACATAGTTTTTGAGAAGGGTCATTTAGAATCTCAACCTTCCACCCCAAGTGATAGATTGGTTATTTTCAAAGCACCCCTCAAGTACAAACTAGTCTCGAACAACCAATTGTTGAAGTCCCACAAAATTTGTTGGTAGGCATTCTAGTAGATCGGGTAGTTCAAGAGTTTCCAAGAGCTTTTGAACAACGAGTTGAACCTCATACTTCTCGGGAAGATGGTGGTACAACATTAAGAAGATCTACTAGACCAAAGATATCAACAATTCCCGATGATTATGTTGTGTATCTGCAATAATCTGACTATAACATTGGAGTCGAAAATGATCTCGAGTCTTTTTCACAAGCCATGGGTTGCAAAGAATTAGAATTATGGTATGATGCCATGAAGGAAGAAATGAATTCTATAAAAAGAATATAGCGAAGTGCAGGATCTTGTTGGTGCCTAATGGTGCAAAAATACCATTGGATGTAAATGGGTCTTTAAGAAAAGAAAGACTCATTTAGGCAGCAGTAGAGTACAAGAAAGACTTGTTGCTAAAGGATTCACTTAGAAAGAAGGAATAGACTACACAGAGACTTTCTCTCTTGTATCTAAGAAAGATTCCTTATGTGTAATTATGGCGTTAGTAGCCCATTTCAACTTGGATTTGCAAATGGATGTGGCAGAGCATTTCTCAATGGAGATCTGAAGGAGGAGGTTCCATGAAACAACTGGATTCCCCTCTAGTGATGGTGAACAATTGGTTTGCAAACTCAAGAAATCCTTATACGGTTTAAAATAAGAATCCCGCCAATGGTATTTTAAATTCCATAATGTAATTTCTTCTTTCGGTTTTGAAGAAAACATTATGGATCAATGTATATACCTGAAAGTTAGTGGGAGTAATTTTTTTTCTTGTTTTTCTAATATTGGATGACATTTTACTTTAGCAACCAATGATAAGGGTTTGTTGCATGAGGTGAAATAATTCCTCTCTAAAATTTTTGATATGAAGGATATGGTTGAGGCATATTATGTCATTGGCATTAAGATCCATAGAGACCGATTTCGAGGCATCTTGGGTCTGTCTCAAGAAACCTATATTAATAAATTTTAGAGAGATTTTGGATGAAGGATTGTTCACCAATTATAGCTCCCATTGTGAAGGGTGATAGATTCAATTTGAACCAATGCCCGAAGAACAATTTTGAAAGGGAACAAAATGAAAAACATTCCATGAAGCTTCCATTGTTGGAAGCCTAATGTATGCTCAGGTTTGCACAAGACCCGACATTGCATTTGTTGTAGGAATGTTGGGACGATATCAGATTAATCCAGGTATAGACCACTGGAGAGATGCAAATAAAGTAATGAGCTACCTTCAAGGAACCAAAAACTACATGCTTATGTATACACGAACGAACAATTTGGAAGTAATTGGCTACTCAGATTCTGACTTTGCTAAATGTGTTGATTCACACAAATCCAACATCGGGATACTACTTTATGATGGTCGGTGGAGCTGTATCATGGAGGAGTGCGAAGCATACCTTGATTGTCACTTCCACTATGGAAGCTGAGTTCGTCTCCTGTTTTGAGGCTACTTTACATGGTGTATGGCTTAGAGTTTCATTTCTGGGCTTAGAATTATGGATTCTATCTCCAAGCCATTGAGAACGTATTATTTGACAATTCAATATTTTTATATTAAAAACAACAAAGTGGGGAGTCGAAATAAAAACATCGACATTAAGTATTTAGCCATAAGAGAACGTGTTAAAGAAAAGAAAGTGGTCATTGAGCACATCAACATTGAGTTGATGATCGTTGATCCTTTGACTAAGGGAATGCCACCATTTAAATTCAAGGATCATGTAATGAATATGGGACTTGGTTCCATTATGTAGTTTCTCATTGTATGGACAATGTTATTTTAATGAAATTATTAATTATTGTGATGTTTTCCTCATATTTATATGCACCTTAATTTGATTTGAGAGAATTCATCTGTGTAGGACCAATAATAAACATAAGGTTTATTCATTAAGAAATTGTTGCCACATAAGTTCTAATAAAAATAAATACATAGTAATACATGGAAGATAATACTCGTCATAGGAGGACTTATCACCCTGATTCATGTATCTATTACTTAATACAGACTATCAATAGGTTTTAAGATGAGACATTAAGATTGTAAGTATGGACCAAGTGGAAGAATGTAAGCTCCATAACTGTATTGAACTGTCGTCAACCAACCGGAACCATATTCAACTTCCACAACTCGTTCGGAAACCAACAGGATGTAATTGTTTTCTTGTTGGGAGCTTCTGGATGGTCCATTACTCCATCTAGGGTTCTCTACCTAGATATGTGGAACAATTAACACATAGCCAACATAAGCTTGATGGAAGCTTGGCTATAAAGACTTTGTTTGGTCCCCAAGCTTGCTTAATTCAATCAATTCCCTTCAGTCTTACACCATCGATCAGAGTGAGTAGAGCTTGGAAGTGCCATACGAAAAACTAGTGTGGAAGTGGGAAAACTTCTGCAACAATTAGTCAAACTCAAGCAACATCAATGGCCTGAGGTATGATCCATTTTGGCATCTAAATTTCGATTCTTTTAAAGAGTTTTTATTCCGCATATTTTAGAATCGACTTAATACTAAGAGAAAATAAAAAAGAGAGATTCTATGGAGATATGTCTAAGGATCATTGAAATTTTGTAAGATTTGTAGGAAGTCAATAGAAATGCCCTCTTTCATTGACAACAATGCTACATTATCTTGGCAAGCTAAACAATATCGAAAGTATTGTGATTTTTCCTTCTCTTATCTCAATTGATGTGTAATGGAAACGAAGCAATGGGAAAACTTCTACAACAATTAGTCAAACTCAAGCAACATCAATGGTCTGAGGTATGATCCATTTGGCATCTAAATTTCGATTCTTTTAAAGAGTTTTTATTCCGCATATTTTAGAATCGACTTAATACTAAGAGAAAATAAAAAAGAGAGATTCTATGGAGATATGTCTAAGGATCATTGAAATTTTGTAAGATTTGTAGGAAGTCAATAGATATGCCCGCTTTCATTGACAACAATGCTACATTATCTTGGCAAGCTAAACAATATCGAAAGTATTGTGATTTTTCCTTCTCTTATCTCAATTGATGTGTAATGGAAACGAAGCAACATTGAAAGTGCATCAAATACACAATCGCCTAGGTTTTACTGGAAATTTGGTAAATGAAATAAGATGGATTTGAATAAGATATGATAGATTTGTATAAAAATGAGCATATATAGATCTACCGATCATAGTAAAGACAAAATAAAAGAAAAAAAAAATGGACAAAGATATAGGAATTTGTGTTGCAATATCTAGATAAAAAAATCTCTATTATAGATACATATTATACTTAAGG
>SNQJ01S0255560.1:0-12534 GCA_010110895.2 Picea sitchensis | reverse complement strand
TGAGTTGTACTCAAAAAATTAGAAAGTTATTTTTAGAATTAGTAAGATTCGTCAATTGATTGTCACGCCGGTCACCTGGGTTCGTTCCTCGACAACCACGCTAATGATGTAATCTTGTAGATTACAACAACATTCACATAGGGACTACATTGAGCCACAGCTCACACATACTCATGAAAGAGAGAGTGATTGGGAAGGTTAATAACCATGTTTTTATTTCGTCTTCATAAATATAGAATTACATAAGAGAATGGTTAGAACAATTGCCATCTGACTAGTGTTAATTTAATTTTTTATGCATTTGCTTACATATATTCATATATATAAAATAAGCAAACCTTTCCTCACAAACAATATTTCCCTCGCAAACAATACATGATTTGATTAATGTGTGGACCAATGACTAAAATTCTCAAAAAATGGTTGAATATAAACTAGACTATAAACTAATTGTAAGGGAATATAGATGGGATTATGGCATACACATGCCCTTCCCATGGTAGTTTAAAGGGATGGTCTTTTTAACTATTTAAAACAAAACTACGACCTATGATAACATAAAATAACATTACAATGCCTGACATCCTCCATTCCAATATGAGACTTGCAATGTATGGTAGTTGTATGGGAGATATGGTCAAATGTGGAAGAAATGTAAATTGGATGTTGTAAAAGGTTAATAGTGAAGTAAATGTTTAAAGTTAAGTAAATATTCTTCATGGCAATTGATAAGTTAGTATGGTAATTTCTTAATCATGTTAAGTAAAAGTGAAAAAGTAAACAAAAAAAATGATGAACAAAGAAATCATAAATGCAGGGAGTTAATACTAGTAATCTTATTCAGTGATATAGGTATGACGAGAATATAACATCTTTAATTCATGGCCATCCGATCAAATTTTCTAGTTAAAAGGACGATGGAGGTTATTGCTCTCATGATGATTCTAACCTCTCCGATGATGATGATGTAGACCATGATGCTTCAATTCACACTATGTATGTATATGATTAAAATCAATGGGGTGTTACTAGAATGGCATTATTGCATAGAATTTGCTTTTTTAATGTATTGCATGGAAAACATCAAACACAATATATGACCTAAATCCATGATCGGACTTACATGAATACCAAACACAAACACAATATATTCCAACTAAACTTGTATATGATGTCATCTCTAGGGTGGTTGTTTGTTCTTATAACAATTATTTGGAGGGGTGATTTTTTTTGGTATAGATTTATCTTTCCTTTAGGAAAAAGTTTAGAAAAAAATTCAATTTAATATTTCCACATACAATCTTATCCTTTTGTTTCTCAACCTTGTTAAGATTTATCTTTTAGTTTTAGGAGAAAAAAAGTTTGAAAAAATTCAATTTGTATTTTTACATGCAATCTTATTGTTTTGTTCTCAACCTTGTTAGATGGTCATGTGTGGTAAAACACCTTATTTTATTGAGTTGTCATGTGTAACACCCTATTCTATTGGTTTGTTATGTGTGATTGTAAAGTAAATGTTAGGAAACTATAATGAGAACTCTTATAGACACATTCACTATATATGATGATTTTGCAATGACACGCTTAAATGCAGTTTTTGCCACACTTTTTTGATTATTTATACTTAATAGTTGGAATCCACTTGGGTTTGCTCAAGTAATTAAGTTCATTTGCAAATTAGTAAGATTAGATAATCACTTGTCCGTCAGTG
This sequence comes from Picea sitchensis, assembly GCA_010110895.2. Lineage (NCBI taxonomy): Eukaryota > Viridiplantae > Streptophyta > Pinopsida > Pinales > Pinaceae > Picea > Picea sitchensis. The sequence continues at coordinate 10,823 of SNQJ01S0255560.1, read as the reverse complement.
CAGGTTCGTTCTGGCAGCCATGTCAATGTTGTAATATTGTAGATTACAACAACATTCACATAGGGACTACATTGAAACACAACTCACACATACTCATGAAAGAAGAGAAGTATTTGAGAAGGTTAACCGCATTTTATTCATCTTCATAAATACTTTAAATACATAAGAAAAATAGTTAGAACAATTATACCCGCTCCAACTAATCATTAATTTAATTCTTTTATGCATTAATATTATATATATATATATATATCACAAAGCTTTACATTTACATTATTATACTTAATGTATAATGATGTTTATATGATCTAAAAAAAAACCTCCTCCACACCATGTATTTCCAAATCAACCAATTTATAATAAACTAATAAAAACAATTTTCCTTCATACTCTAAGAAATATATCCAACATCCTAAAGTTTCCTAAACAACTCCTTCCCTCGTAATCAATCAACTCTATTAAGTTGTGAGGTGTAACAAACACTGTTTCAAATAATCATATAGAACACAGCATCTTGTTGTAATTTTAACGCCATACCATTCAGATAACATAAATTTTAATTTTTAAAATAAGATAACATAAATTTAATTTTTAAAATAAATAAAATAATTTTATTTTAGTTATAAATTTATTAACCATGGAAAAAAGCGAAAAGTAGGTGTAAATCTTTCTCACACGCCCAAATCCATACCATGCTACCGGGCTTTTCTTTATGAAAATGTCTAATTATAAATTCAAGTTAAAATATCAATCATTATCGTTCAATGTTGATTGACATCTGTTGATTATATATATATACCCCTCTGGAATTGGGACCTACTGTTGATGGTTATGATAATGACGAACCAATTACTCCCACTATTAAGATCACTATTAAATGTTTGAAATGATTTTCTAACTGCAATTTAAATGGACGGTTTGGAATAATGCCGAAATTCAAGATCTTGTCTGTGAACAATTTATTTCTGGCCGGTCAGATGGTTTATATATATATATATATATGGTTTTGTTTTTTGTTTTAACTTTGTTTTGTTGGATTCCTGAATATTTATTAAGCAGTAAGAATTTAGTGTTTCTATTTTATTTGTTTGTTTATGAGAGGACAATATGAGTGATTTTGTTTAACTTGTTACGCAATTAATCACTTTTTAATCTCAAATTCTAATCTAATGGCTAACAATTGAAGATGTTGGCATATTCTTGGTTGTCCTCCCAAATTAATGAATGTGATTTACTCTTCATAACTTCCTTGTATTTTTGAATACATCCGTTAACATGTTTACTTTTTAACATTTACCTAATCATATTAAGAAATTACTCTATCATCATATGATTGTCATGTTTCAGTGCGTTTCATTCTCTACCCATAATTTCCTCACCTATCCGGGTGTTTCATATTGAATCGCCGACCACATTTTATTTTCTGCATTAGCATGGTAATGAGCAGGGAGCATGGTGCAGTTTTTTGTTGCTATATTTTTACAGTTTATTTAAGACTTACCTTGTTAAATTTTAATGACGAAAATACAACATACAGGAGAAGGTCAAAGATCATCGTAGAGCAAGAGATGGCACATTTTGCGAGCCGCTTGAAATGCCAATGCTAACACTAGAGCTTTCCATACTGTGCTCGTCCTCATCTTGAAAGGTAAACCCTAAATATCAAAGCAATCGGGACAATGCAATGCCATGGTACGCAACATAACCCATATATATAGATAGTTTTTGTGCCTAAAATGGTTCGATGGGTAACTCAATTGTTAGCGCAAGGAGAGTAGATATCTTTCTTTTCAGATTTTGATGAAATGCAAAGTTCAGTGGATAGACTTATTTGAATAAATTTGCAGATCTCTCTTTGATGCACTGTTATATAGTGGAGGCGGCCGAAATCATGTTTCATACTTAAAGTATGATTCGTGGTGGGGTTAGCAGCGTCCCCGGTGACAAAGCAAAGGCAGGGGAGAAGGTCAAAGATCGTCATAGAGCAGGAGATGGCACCTTTTGGGACGCCCATTACTGTTGCTTGAAGTGCAGATACAAATTTAATGAAATACAGTTTTACCTTGTTTTGGTTTTGCATAGAATTAGATAGAAGGCCGCGATGTGCAGGAATAATGGTTCGGAAGGCAAAGAAAATGTTGACCGGATATAGCAAATTTTATTTACAAACCCTAAATATTAAAATTAGGTTTAATAAATTAAAAATGCCTTTCAGCGTTCATCAACCACAATTATGTGTATGTGCTAGTTTATATATAAATCAATACTTATTTGTTTAGTTCTATATATATATATATACAAACATATTATATTTTAAATATGTATATTATAAATTAAATTTTGTTTATATATATTATAAAAAATATTATATTATAAAGTGAATTAGTATAAAAAAAAAATATTTTTTAATTTTTTATTTTTAAATATTATATATATATATATATATATAATTCTTTAAAAAACTCAAATTAAATTATATTTTTATCTTATTTAAAATAATATAAACATTTTTTATTTTACATTTATATATAAAACAATATAACATAACATACACTTTATCCTCAATATCTCTATATTTATACTTTATGTTGATGATATATCATTCTAGTTTCTAAATTATTTTCTTATTGTAAAAGCCGAAACCTCAAACTCGACAACCATACAACACTATTGTTTATGCCAATCTTCTAAAGAATAATGAACCTTCATGCTCTTTGTCTATTTTGAATTGACTCGAAACCTCAAACTCGACAACCATACAACACTATTGTTTATGCCAATCTTCTAAAGAATAATGAACCTTCATGCTCTTTGTCTATTTTGAATTGACTTCAACATTGGATTGCAAATTTCTCATCATTTTGAGGAAGGAAAAAAACTGACATACTGGTACAAGATCAACTAGAAGCCTGTTGTTCTCATCCTAGATCAACAAAATGCATCATATAGAAGGCACCGTTGATGGCCAAAGAATAATTGAGGCAACTTTCTGAAACAATTCAATTTCCAAAAAAACATTGAAAGACATTATGATATGAAAAAAAAAATCAATACTATTTAAAAAAAATCTTCTTCTAGGTGCTTTTCACATACAGAATAAATGATATTTTCTATTCATAAATTATGAATGCATTTTTTATCTTATTTATTTTTTCACATTTATCTAATCATATTAAAAAATCGCTATAAAACCATATAATTACCACTTGCCACTTTTGAATGATTAAGAAACATTAATATTGTGAAAATTTTTATTACCACATTTGAATGATTAACCACGGATTGAAGTGATGAAGTGTGAACAGCCTGATACCAGGTTTGGAGAGTGAACCGAGTTCGTTTTTTAATGGAGTGTGAACAAATGTGGTTCAATTTAAAGTTATTTAATATGAAATTCCATAAAAGACATAAATAAAATTATGGCGTTTCATATTATGACCATCTCAAACGCCCAGGAAATAACTTCGACATATTAAGACATGATAATTCCAGGGATGTCGAGGAAAAAACTTTGTTTGTCCAAGGATCAATCAAGTCTCTTGGAAGAGAGCTTCAAAGAGCACTCTGCTCTCAGCCCGGTACTGATTCATTCTCTTTGTTCGCAAATTCATTTTTGCAATTTTCTAATTTATTGTGGGAAGGATAAATAATTGCAGGAAACATCTCTCACGACTAATCCATTCTCTCAGTTCGCATAAACTTGCATTCCATCTATTGCAAAAAGGGTAAATAATTGCAAATACTTGAAGGTACCATCTGGAAAAGGATCGGCAGAAACAAGAAATGTAGCTAACGAATATAGTCCAAATATTCAAATAAAATGCTTTAAATATGCTTATAAGCATGATCACGATAGAAACAAACAGATCCCAAATCTTTACATGCATAGGTAAGAGTTACATCATAGGAATTTCTTAGACAAACATATTGGTAGGCTGCATGAGATAGTTGTGATGAGGTTGTGATGAATTTCTCATCTTTTGCTTTCAGGTTGTTTCGTCCATGGGAAATACTTCTCGGAGTTCTTAAGTAGGTAGCAGGAATATCTTATTTTCGATGGTTGCCCTCACAAAACCCTTTCAACTGGCAGCCACGTGAAAATTGTAGAAAACTAGAATAACTACAAAATTTAATGATGTAAGTTGAACAGTTTTTCCTGTTATATATGAGTTGAAATTCTTTTATGACTAGCACAGCCGACTCGCGGTTGGAGAATGCCGAAAGGGTTCCATTCAAAACAAGAGCTGTGATTGAGTCGACTCCAACACAGAGCACACATAAATAACACGACAGAAATTACCCCATGCGCAAATAATGATAGGTGAATATTAAACGGCCATGCAGGTTATGGCATCAAACGATCTTTCAGATATAAAAAACCAATGAGTGCCATTAAAATGAAACGTGTGCAGAGTGTTTTTTAATGATATAAATGTGACGTGCATATATTTTAATCCTCCTTAATCATTTGAACGTGGCAATTATGTATTTTTACAGTAAATTTATAATGTGATTAGGTAAATGTAAAAAAGTAAACACGTTAACGGATGCCTTCATAAATGAAAGGAAGTTATGAACAATAAATCTGATGCATTGATTTTGAAGGACGACTAAGAATATGCCATCATCTTCAATGCTTAGCCATCAGATTAGAATTTAAGATTAAAAGATCATTAATTGTGCAAATTGTCAATAGGTATACACCTTTAGACATAAATATGGTAAAATAAGTAGCGCTAAAATAAGTCTATAGGCATTCATCAACCACAATTATGTGGTTGTGCTAATGCTATTTGCATGTGCGATCTTCTGAGATTATGATTCTATACACAAGCATTTGGATTGGTGCGATAAGTATCCTGTAAATGGAAAAAATCTGGTTGTCCCTTCGTCTTCGAATTATGGTGTGCCTAAAAAACAGTTAAGTTTTCACCTATAGGGATTGAATATCCAACTCTACCATGAGAACCTGCGATTGAATATCCAATTCTTCGACGAGAGCCCGCAACAGGAACGTCTGTAAACATAGCAATTCATTTTCCTTATAGGAGGAGGATTTACAAAAAATTCCTTGCTACATAGTTAATTCAGGGTTTTTTTATTTAAAATCAAAGATAAAAAATAAAAATCATGATGATGATTAAGAAAGTAAGAGATTACTTTAATTTCTTTAAAATTATATTTTTATGTTCAAAAAGAATTCAGTGAAGCGTCTCAAGATTAATCTAAGAGGAAGTCTTTTTCATCTTCTACCAGTTTAGTGTGACAAAGTTGACAGATTCTTTCATCCCATAGTATTTTGGAAGTTGTCCAATGACCAGTTTCACTATTTCAAATGTACTTATATTTTTTGTTAATTTGATAAAGATATTATATGTATATCTATTGTGACTTGGACAAAGATATTTTGGTAGCATAATGATTTCTTACTTATTGTGATTTGGATGAATATGTTTCTGGGATTACAAAGATTTTTTATATAAGGTTAGAGTAGTTATTGTAGATCTATCTTAACTTTGGATTTATTATGGATTGAGAAGGATCAAATCTTTGGAGATTGTAAATCTTTCATTAAGTTTTTTAAATCTAAAAATATATTTTATTTAAAAAGACTTGATCTCTAATGATGCATTATAGATCCAAAATAAAAATGAATGAGACTATCACATGTCAACTCCATATTTAACACAAAAGAAATTACACATCTCTCTCATTATATTATTAAAAAAGACCAACAATAAATTATTTTAATTATTTTAATTTATAAATAGTTAGAAAACTCTCATTTTCTAATAATCAAAATGTATATTTTTCTAAAAAGTCATTCCACTTCAAGTGGAAAAGCATATTTGGATGGAGCCGAGGGACACTGGGCGAGAAGCAATTTCAAACCTGGTTCAGAACCATTACTAGTTTCGCGACAAACAACCGCAATGTCTACCTGATGCTTGGATTCTGACTGTGAATCTTACATCTTAACTCGTTTATTGTTGTTTTAGCGCTGGTTTACTAATCCCAAGCAGGATGTTACTCTTGTAGAGTTGTTTTGTCTTTGCTTTGTGCTTTTCACTGATCCCTGTTTCCTTTACTGTCTCCCTGTTCCCGAGTGTGTCGGGTTTCTCGTTACTTAATTTACTAATGCTTGTACAAGAGAGTGTGTGTCTCCTTGAGTCCTGGACCATACAAAGATTTCTACTTGGACGTAGTTCTTGTCAGCTACTGTAGTGTCAGTGTTGACTGGCATCTGGTGGGCCTAAATGGATAGCTTCTCCATTAAAGATATGGAACGAAATGTCAAGACACTTATGAGCCCAGATGACGAGGAAACCTAGAGACAAGTGGGGCTATTTGACAAAGTGGACAAGCTGAAGAGTGGGTCATGGAGATTCTCACCTATCACAAACAAGTCTATTAACTCTACTCGTCTTCTCTGTAGTCCTTCTCATCTTCTTCTGCTTAATTCCACTTCCTTAGAGCCAGGTATCCCTCCCTTAGACGTTGCCTCGACGTTCCTTGGGTAGGCACGCAGTCGACTTTTGTGCAACGAGGCCATCCAAACTTTTCTTCTTCTCCACGGGGACACAGGGAACCTAGTGTTCAGTATCAGTCTACCATTTTCCGTCGAAAGGTGTGGAAAGCCAACAAGAAGGCCAAACGCTTTGTGTTAGGGAATGACGTGGGATTTTAGAAGATACTTGCAGAATGGCGCTTTGTGCTCTCGTAGGCCGGATCTCTTATAAATCTCTAAGTAAAGTTTCTCTCGAGGATTGGATAAAAAACCAATGGTTACCCCTCCTTGGTTACTACCCTGAGGTTATCTATCTAACCAAAGGTTGGCTTGGTTTTATCTACAACTCCCCAGAGGATGCTACACTCTTACTTTGCTCGTTGTGGGTATTTGGGGGAAGTAGTCTTATCCTAAAATGATGGAGAATTGCTTTCAACCCTGATACTGATTACTTCCAGTTCAGGCATATCTGGGTACTCTTACCGAGTCTCCTGCTGTATCTGTGGAATGAAGGAGCCTTACGGGCCATTGGCGATTTTTTGGGGAGATTCATTGCACTGGACTCCAAGTTACATAATGCCCCTATGCGGAAAATGGGCATAGTTTTTGTGGAGATGGACATCTTTGGTGGGTTGCCGGAAACCATAGAGATAGAGCGGAGAGGATGAAGGATCACAAAACCACTAGATTATCTCGGGCTGCCCTTCCGTTGCAACCTTTTCCGCCAGACAACTCACCTTCATCGTGACTGTAAGGGGAAGGGTTTGGAGGATTCATCTGAAGATTCAGAACTACAGAGAAGTCCTCCAGATTATACAGAAGCAGATTCTTCATTGAACTTCTTGCAAGAACCCACTAGGGTTTCCTCCTCTCCTCAGCATGAGCTAGAGACTAGTCTAACTGGTAAGTTAAAAGGTGTTTGTCCTCTTTTGTTTAATTCCCTGTCCATTGAGGAGAAGGCAACCTTAAATTATTCGGACTAGTTATTGGCTAACACTCTGTCGAAGACTACAAAACCTGTGTCGGCTGCTACACCCATTAAACCTACTCACTCAGATCCCTCCCCTTCCTCCTCTCATAGCCTTTATGCCACTGCTCCTTCCCCCTGTTTACTTTCTACGATTCACCAGCCTGAAGTCTCCCTGCAGCCACCTCCTCCCCTCCTTCTGAATCCTTCCCACCTCCCTATTTTTGTTAGTTTACCCTTTTCTATTGACCCTCCCTTGGACGTCGCGGTCAGAGTCCTTCCGATCTTGCCAGGCTACAGAGAGACAGAGGAGGATGACTCGAGTCTCTCTGCAGTCCTACATTCCTTATTACCCAGCCTAAATGTGCCCCGTGACCCTCTGTCATTTCCTATCTTGTCTATCTTGCCTGTCATGCGTGAGGAGTGGACAGTTGGCATGATGGTTATCGAAAATTAGGCAAGCCGCCCGCCCGCAGGTTTAAAACAACTTAGATAACCAATCCAAAAAAGGGATAAGATATGTGGATCTATATCAATCCAAAAAAGGAAGAAGATATTGGGATATATATCAATCTGGATTAAGTGTAGGTGATTTAGATAGGAGATTTTTTGATGAAGTGCATTCTGCTGCAGATTAATCATAGTTATTAGTAATTTTTTTGGACTTTTTAAATTTGATTTTGTTCAAAATTTGGTGAGGAATGGTTAGATCTGCAGATTTGAATGGTTAAATTTGTATAATCCAAGTATTTAGGGAATTTTTCAGCACGCTGGATCCATTTATACATTCATAAATACAATTTAAACTTGTATAATCCAAGTATTTAGGGAGTTTTTCAGCAAACTGGATCCATTTATACATTCATAAATAATTTTTTTTTCAAATTTACATCATCCAATAATTCTGGTAAATGTTTAACCAACCCTGTTCAATGTAATGCATGTAATTCTCTCACTAATATCATTTCCCATTTTTTTTTCAACCTCTCACACCCAGTACCATTTGGATTTAAAACAAAATACAATTTATGGTGTTATCTACCAACCAACAACATTTGTGCTCACACTCCAACCGCTTGAAACTCTTTTCATATTAACTTCCACTCTTGTATATGATAGGTGATCAACAATTTCCCATTTCTCCACCTTTTTACCTTGTTTTTCTGTGCGAATTTAGAACGACATCAAGTTACAGCGATAATTGGAGATAAGTTCTTAGTAAATTGGCTTTAGTCCGAGTTGGTATATAGTTTGGTGGCAATCCTCATGATTGTCTACTTGCGGCAGAGATCAATTCACTGGTTTTCATTATCCACCACAGAGAAAATCTGCCAAGATATTATAACACCGCTATAATATTAAAGATAAATATAGTTATAATATTAAAGATAAATATTATAACTATAGTTCACATGTTTTAAATTAGAATGTGTAGAGGTTTTTCAACTCACTAAATTTATTTATGCATTCAAAAAGACAATTTAAACAACAAAAAATTAAAACAAAACAAATTTACATTGCCTTAAATAATATTATCTTCATTCAAATTTTCAATTGCCAAATGAAGATGACAAAAGTCACCACTAATGACAACGATAACTCCTTTCATTTACACAATTATTTATTTGATTTTTATAGATATGTGTCAATATTAGTTTTTACATTTAGATTTTATGTTTCTTATTTGCCAAACATAGGAGAAGGACAAGTACCTTTTTATAGATTTTATGTTTCTTGTTTTCCAAACATAGGAGAAGGACAAGTACCTTTTTATTGGGGAGGATAAATATTCTAGGGTGAGTTTTGAGTTGTGGTTGAGTCTTACCTATCATAATGTTGTGTTCCTATGTGGTGGTGTCCTTGCATGTAATGAGGGTAAAAGTTCTATGGTATGTCTACCCTTCTCTCATGCAAAGGTTTATGTGGTACACTGACTTGCTAGGGTGACGTCATCATATGCCTAGGAAGGTTTCCTCATATGCCGCGGTGGTGCAAACCCCCGACCCTTGAGCCGAGATCCGCTCAGGATCTTTTCCAAATCACGTGAAGGGTTAATTAAAACCCTTCTTGTTTAAGCCTCGAAAGATTTCAGGTTTCACAAGTTGGAGGTTCTCGACACTATGACACAGCCTTTACAATCATTGAAATCTGAAACGTCAACGAAGATTGACTCCTCCACGCGAAGAACACATGCCACCTGTCACCCACTTGTTTCGTCTATCGGGACTTCGAGAAAACAACCAACAGTCATTCCTCTTACCTTATGATTCCCCGAACTCCGAAATTCCGGAATGCCAAAATGGGCTCAACGTCCCGTGAAATGTGATATTGATTGTCTTTCGGGATTTTTGCCAAAGCTTGACCCCTCCTTTGACTCCCGCCACACGTTTCCTTTGACTGATACCTGGGACCCACCTTTCGACATTTCTTTCTTCACGATTTCGGGAGTTGTGTTCACCATGCAACTCTACTTCTTGAGTCCCAAAACCCAGAAACCCGATTGGTGCCCAACGCGATTGTCCCTCGACTTTTCGGGAACTTCTCCTTTCCCTCTTCGGGATTTCAGGAACCGAGAGTTTGAAACTCTTGATTCCAAAACCACAGCCTGCTCTACTTCCCGAACTCCGGAAAGACGAAATGTTGAAATTCCACACCAAAGGCACACCGCGTTTTGCGACTTCGTGATTTTCAATGCAAAGGGTCCCAGTTCCTTGTCACCGGAACTTCCGGTATGCCGAACCCCGAATTACCAAAATTTCAAAATTCTACACCTGATAGTCCCTTTCACGATCCAGGAATTTGCGTGACCAAGGATTTTGGCCTGCACTCCAAACTTGCGAATCTCGAATCCCCAAAATGATCTGACGGCTCAAACAGACCAGGATCAGTGGTCCACATTGATTCTTAATGACAGGGTGGTGGATTCATCCAACTCCTAACCACCTTGTAGTTCCTCTGGATCCTATGGTCCTCGCTGTTTCGTGAGTTCTCCATGGAGAATTCTGACCACTAGATGCACTCCTCAATGACTCCTGTCCAAACGACTCAGTGCTCTCCCTCTTGAACTTGACTTCTATGAGTCAATTTCGATTTTCTTCTCCCTTTGAGAACTTCAAAGGTTAAATCCCTCCTGAGTTTTCTCTTGCGAACTCAAGTTTCCAAAAGGATCCCTTCTCGCACTCCTTGCGGCAAACCTTCAAATAACCTGCGGTTATTTGCGTCTCCGACCCTATGTACTCTTTGCAACAATGGCCCTCTCAATCTTCTCCTTAGTTGATAAGTTCTAAGGCTCCAACCAGCATGTGCACACCTTGCATGGCTCTGTGCTTCACCTGCACTTCAGCTGGT
>SNQJ01S0255558.1:0-12559 GCA_010110895.2 Picea sitchensis | reverse complement strand
TCAACAATCCCAACTGTTTGACGACCTCTTCTGAGATGAGGTTTTTCTGGCTTCTGCTATCAATAATAAAATGCAGTGGGGTCCCATTCTCCCACATCTGTGAATGAAAAAGGTGCTCCCCCTCTTCAGGATCTGTTGGTTCTTCTGGTTGAATTGTTGTGGTCGCGACAATAGCAGTGGGGTCTACGTCAATGATCTATCCTTTACCAGTATTTTCAGAATCAGGGTTTGGCTCCTTGTCTTTGATCTCGACCACCAATCACTGTTTTGAGCAACATTCATCTGTGTTGTGCCAGGGGATTTTGTGGAAATCACACCATTTTCCGGTGTCCTTCTTTGTCTTCCCGTGACCCTTCTTTTCCTGTGTCTTGGACTGGTTTTCGGGAGACTGTTTGTTAGGGCCTTCTTTGTCATACTTTGGTTGTTGCGGATTTTCATACCTAAATTCCCATTTGTTCTGGTGCTTAAATTTCTTCTCAATTTTAACAGCATATCGATAAGCAACATCGAGTGATGAGATGTCCATAAAATCCATTTCAGTCTGGATGTATCTGTGTAGAGCCCCACGATATTTCAGAACCAAATTTCGCTCAGAGTGTTTGATAACCAGCTTGGTGCGCAAGGTATGGAAGGTATTGGTGAACTCCGGAACTGCTTGGCCCTTCTCTTGCCGCAGTGTGGTCCATCTCATGTACTGGTCCTGATAGTTGCCAACAGGGTAATACTGTTCCTTTACTGCATCCAGAAAAACATCCCAGGTGGGATCGACCCCATATATTCCAGACTCCTTTGTGGAACTTTTATACCAGTAAGTTTCCCACCAATGTTTAACATGAGGGAGAGCTTTAAGGAGTGCGAAGGTGATCTTTTCTTTGTGGGAAAATTTGTGAACAAAGAAATAACCTTCTAGCAGAGTTAACCATTTTTCTAGGGCTTCTGCATCTATCTGTCCTTCAATTATAGGAATATCAAAATTAACTTGTACCTTGAAAGGCGAAGTGCCTCCAAAGTGGCCTCTTGATGAAGATGTGCCTGATGCTATCGGCAGGCGTTTAAGGATGTGGGAAAAATTCTCCATCATTTCGTTCCTCTGTCGCGTGAGAGCTTGCTCCAGCAACAGATTGATAGGATCGTTTGCTCCATTTTTTTATTTTCTTTCGCCATTGAGGGTTTATTGGGTGTGCAAGAGCGATTGTATTCAAGAGAGACAAGCTCGAGACCCAACTTGCTATACTCGGACCTCGTCAGGGACATGCACTGAAAAACGATCAAGAGCAGCCTGCTCTGATACCACTGATCCAAATTATTTTCGGCACGAAATGAGAGCGGAGATATAATAAATAAATGCATAGAGATATCGCGTATATCCAATAATATAAATAAAATATATCAGAGATGCAACCATAAACATAGAGATACAATAATACATGATTTCTATTAATAAAAGAAATGTACAGAGATTGTAAAAATACAGAGTGAAAGACTCGCTAGAATGGTGACAGCTTATCTCTGAGAAGAGATGTGACGACTACTTGAATTCGCAAGAAGATGATTACAATGAGTCTCTAAAGGCCTTTTTACAATAAAAAATAATGCCAAAAATCTAACCCTAGGAGATGAAGCGCCCAAAGTCATGTGGGCCCCGTTTGGGTAAGTTAATACATCAACTTCCCGGGGTCGTAACTTTTGCACACAATCTCTGTTTTAGGCGTATGATAGCTCGTTGGAAAGGTGTCGTTGAGGAGATTCATTTTGGGGGTCAATAATTCCTTCAACTATAATTGAGAACCTCGATCTCTAAAAATCTTCATTTAGGCCCTCAAAATGGCCCTGGAAGTTAAAACCTGGTAAAAATAGTAAATTGCCAAAATTGCCAGAAAACTGTTTTGAGCCAGTCAGAAAAGGTGGGTGGCCACTGATATCCACCTGGATCAATCCTCCCTCCTTAGGAAGTAATGGTCTCCATTGCGTTGAGTTCCTGGGGGAGAGGGAAAAACATTTGCTGGATCTGCATCTTGTTGAGCTGCTTGTATTGCTGGAGACGTAACGCTGCTTAGTTTGTGGAAGTCTGTCATGAACCTGTTGAAGCTGAGGTTATTCAACAAGTCAAGATACATGAGAAGAAGGTGTGTAGAAGGAATCTTTTCACTTTTCTGCAACCTTGTCGACTTGCTTCTGTTGGATAGAAGGTGTAGGAGGCGAGGCTGTAGTGGTTGAAGTGTCCTTCTATTCCCCTTTTGAACAGATTGTCAAGAAGATGAATTTTGCAATATGAGATACTACCTTGTGACACTTTTTAGGTGGAACAATAGTTGGAACTACCTCTGGTATTCTGTAGAGATGACCCCCCAAAGTAACAATGACACTACGGGGTCGAGACTCATAAACAACATGGCGTCTCCACATATATGGTTGGCCCAAGAGAACATCACAGACATCCAGTGGGGCAACATCACATAATACCTCATCCTTGAGGGGTTGGATGCCGTATGACAATCGACACTGTTGTCTGACATGAAGATCTCGTCCTTGCCGAAGCCACCCGATGTTGTATGGCTGCGGGTGTGGTGTTGTTGACAATCCCAACTGTTTGACGACCTCTACTGAGATGAGGTTTTTTTGGCTTCAACTATCAACAATAAAATGCATCGGGGTCCCCTTCACCCACATCTATGAATGAAAAAGGTGCCCCCCCTCTTCAGAATCTATTGGTTCTTCTGGTTGAATTGCTGCGGTTGCGGCAATAACAGTGGGGTTTGCGTCAATGATCTGTCCTTTACCAGTATTTTTAGAATCAGGGTTTGGCTCCTTGTCTTTGATCTCGTCCACCAATGACTATTTTGAGCGACATTCATCGGTGTTAGGCCAGGGGATTTTGTGGAAATCACACCATTTTCCGGTGTCCTTCTTTGTCTTCCCGTGACCCTTCTTTTCCTGTGTCTTTTACTGGTTTTTGGGAGACTGTTTGTTAGGGCCTTCTTTGTCATACTTTGGTTGTTGCGGATTTGCATACCTGAATTCCCGTTTGTTCTGGTGCTTAAATTTCTCCTCAATTTTAACAGCATATCGATAAGTAACACTGAGTGATGAGATGTCCAGAAAATCCATTTCAGTCTGGATGTATCTGTGTAGATCCCCATGGTATTTTAGAACCAAATGTTGCTCGGAGTCTTTGATACCCATCTTGGTGTGCAAGGTATGGAAGGTATTAGTGAACTCCAGAACTTCTTGGCCCTTCTCTTACCGCAGTGTGGTCCATCTCATGTACTGGTCCTCATAGTTGCCAATAGGGTAATACTGTTCCTTTACCACATCCACAAAAAAATACCGAGTGGGATCGACCCCATATATTCTAGACTCCTCTGTGGAACTTTGCTCCCAATAAGTTTCCCACCAATGTTTGACATGAGGGAGAGCTTTAAGGACTGCGAAGGTGATCTTTTCTTTATCGGAAAAATTGTGAACAAAGAAATAACCTTCTAGCAGAGTTAACCATTTTTCTAGGGCATCTGCATCTATCTGTCCTTCAAATATAGGAATATCAAAATTAACTTGTACCTTGAAAGGCGAGGTGCCTACAAATTGGCCGCTTGATGAAGATGCGCCTGATGCTATCGGCTGGCATTTAAGGATGTGAGAAACATTCTCCATCATTTCATCCCTCTATCGCGTACAACAGATTGATAGGATCACCTACTCCATCGTTTTTCTTTTCTTCCGCCATTGAGGGTTTCTTGGGTGTGCGAGAGCGATTGTCTTCAAGAGAGACAAGCTCGAGACCCAACTTGCTATATTCGGACCTCATCGGGGACATGCACTGGAAAAATGATCAAGAGTAGCCTGCTCTGATACCACTAATCCAGATTATTTTCGGCACAAAATGAGAGCGGAGATATAATAAATAAATGCACAGAGATATCGCGTATATCCAATAATATAACATAAATATATCAGAGATGCAACCATAAACACAGAGATACAATAATACACGATTTCTATTAATAAAATAAATGTACAGAGATTGTAAAAATACAGAGTGAAAGACTCCAAAACCCTAGACATCCAAAAACCTAACCCTAGGAGATGAAGCGCCCAAAGTCATGTGGGCCCCGTTTGGGTAAGTTAGTACATCAACTTCCCGGGGTCGTAACTTTTGCATACGATCTCCATTTTAGGCGTATGATAGCTCGTTGGAAAGGTGTCATCGAGGAGATTCATTTTGGGGGATCGTTCATGCCTTTGACTACCATTGAGAACCATGATTTATAAAAACCTTCATTTAGGCCCTCAAAATGGCCCCAGAAGTTAAAACCTGCTAAAAATAGTAAATTTCCAAAATTGCCAGAAAACTGTTTTGAGCTAGTCGAAAAAGGTGGGTGGCCACCAATATCCACCTGGATCAATCCCCCCTCCTTAGGAAGAAATGGTCTCCATCGCGTTGAGTTCCCGAGGGAGAGGGAAAAGCATTTGTTGGATCTGCATCTTGGTGAGTTGCTTGTATTGCTGGAGACGTCGCGCTGCTTAGTTTGTGGAAGTTTGTCATGAACCTGTTGAAGCTGAGGCTGTTCAAAAAGTTGAGCTACATGAGAGGAAGGTGTGAAAAAGGAATATTTTCTCTTTTCTGCAACCTTGTCGACTTGCTTCTGTTGGATAGAAGGTGTAGGGGGCGAGGCTGTAGTGGTTGCAGTGTCCTTCTGTTCCCCTTTTGAACAGATTGTGAAGAAACTGAATTTTGCAGTCTGAGATACCACCTTGTGATACTTTTTAGGTGGAACAATATTTGGAACTACCTATGGTATTCTGTAGAGATGACCCCCCAAAGTAACAATGACACTACGGGGTCGAGACTCATAAACACCATGGTATTTCTACATATATGGTTGGCCAAAGAGAACATCACAGACATCCAGTGGGCAACATCACATAAGACCTCATCTTTGAAGGGTTGGATGCCATATGACAATCGACACTGTTGGCTGACATGGAGATCTCGTCCTTACCGAAGCCACCCGATGTTTTATGGTTGCGGGTGTGGTGTTGTCGACAATCCCAACTGTTTGACGACCTCTGCTGAGATGAGATTTTTCTGTTTTCCGCTATCAACAATAAAATGTAGCAGGGTCCCCTTCACCCACATCTGTGAATGAAAAAGGTGCTCCCCCTCTTTAGGATACGTTGGTTCTTCTGGTTGAATTACTGTGGTCACAACAATAGCAGTTGGGTTTGCGTCAATGATCTGTCCTTTACCAGTATTTTCAGAATCAGGGTTTGGCTCCTTGTCTTTGATCTCAACCACCAATGACTGTTTTTAGCGACATTCATCGGTTTTGTGCCCGGGGTTTTTGGGGAAATCACACCATTTTTCGGTGTCCTTCTTTGTCTTCTCGTGAGCCTTCTTTTCCTGTGTCTTGGAATGGTTTTTGGGAGACTATATGTTAGGGATGTCTTTGTCATACTTTGGTTGTTGCGGATTTGCATACCCGAATTCCCATTTGTTCTGGTGCTTAAATTTCTTCTCAATTTTAATAGCATATCGATAAGCAGCACCGAGTGATGAGATGTCCAGAAAATCCATTTCAGTCTGGATGTATCTGTGTAGAGCCCCACAATATTTTAGAACCAAATGTCGCTCGGAGTCTTTGATACCCAGCTTTGTGTGCAAGGTATGGAAGTTATTGGTGAACTCTGGAACTGCTTGGCTCTTCTCTTGCCACAGTGTGGTCCATCTCATGTACTGGTCCTCATAGTTGCCAATTGGGTAATATTGTTCCTTTACCGCATCCACAAAAAAATCCCAAGTGGGATCGGCCCCATATATTCCAGACTCCTCTGAGGAAATTTGCTCCCAGTATGTTTCCCACCAATGTTTGACATGAGGGAGAGGTTTAAGGAGTGCGAAGGTGATCATTTCTTTGTTGAAAAAATTGTGAACAGAGAAAAACCTTCTAGCAGAGTTAACCATTTTTCTAGGGCTTCTGCATCTATTTGTCCTTCAAATACAGGAATATCAAAATTAACTTGTACCTTGAAAGGAGAGGTGCCTCCAAAGTGGTTGCTTGATGAAGATGCACCTGATCCTATCGGCAGGCATTTAAGGATGTGGGAAAAATTCTCTATCATTTCGTCCCTCTGTCGCGTGAGAGCTTGCTCAAGCAATAGATTGATAGGATCATCTGCTCCGTTGTTTTTCTTTTCTTCCACCATTGAGGGTTTATTGGGTGTGTGAGAGAGATTTTATTCAAGAGAGACAAGCTTGAGACCCAACTTGCTATACTCGGACCTCGTCGGGGACATGCACTGGAAAAATGATCAAGAACAACCTGCTCTGATACCACTGATCCGGATTATTTTCGGCATGAAATGAGAGCGGAGATATAATAAAGAAATGCACAGAGATATCATGTATATCCAATAATATAATGGAAATATATCAAAGATGCAACCATAAACACATAGATACAGTAATGCACGATTTCTATTAATAAAACAAATGTACAGAGACTGTAAAAATACAGAGTGAAAGACTCGCTAGAATGTTGGTAGCTTATCTCTGAGAAGAGATGTGACGACTACTCGCATTCGCAAGAAGATGATTACAATGAGGCTCTGAAGGCCTTTTTACAATAAACAGGAATTCAAAAAACCCTAGACATCCAAAAACCTAACCCTAGGAGATGAAGCGCCAAAATTCATGTGGGCCCGGTTTGGGTAAGTTAGTACATCAACTTCTCGGGGTCGTAATTTTTGGATACGATCTCTGTTTTAGGCGTATGATAGCTCATTGGAAAGGTGTCGTCGAGGAGATTCATTTTGGGGGATCAATCATGCCTTTGAATATTATTGAGAACCTTGATCTCGAAAAACCTTCATTTAGGCCCTCAAAATGGCCCTGGAAGTTAAAACCTGCTAAAAATAGTAAATTTCCAAAATTGTCAGAAAACTGTTTTGAGCCAGTCGGAAAAGGTGGGTGGCCACTGATATCCACCTGGATCAGTATTCTTCCATTCTGAAGGTTTATTGAGAGAAACCTTCCTCTTTTGTGGTGTCACTGTCCCAGTAAGGGGATCTTCTGACGGTGTAGCTTCACCTCCTCCTTGCTCTTGTTCCCTTTCATATCCTCCTCCCTATCCTTTTTCTTTGTCTTCTCCTCCTTCTGGTGATTTAGACCTGTTATCTCTAGAGGTGTTGTCCTCTTCATCACTTTTCATGTCCCAGACTTCAACCTGCTTTTTCTGCTTCTTCGTCCCACTGGATTGTCCAACATGTTCAAATCGTGTAACTATGGGGCTTCCTATGGTGTCAGTTTCAAATAATTCTGCATTGATGACAGGTACAAGAAATTCCTTCGGCCATTCCTTTGTAATCTGGTCCATATCTTCATTTGTCAGCTTGTAGTACAACTGCAATTCTTCCTGGTTCTCATCTCTTCGCGCGGTGATATAGATGAAGTGGGGATCAACACGAAACTTAGCTATGGGTTGGCACTGGTGCAGGGTGTGCTTGTATATTTTCCAACTTAGCTTTCTTTTTATTGATCTTCCTTGCCTTCTTTCCTGTTATTTTAATCTCTCTAACTATTTCTAGAATCCTCTTTCCATTTTTATTCTTATCTTCCCTTAGCGTAGTGGCTTCACACTTTTGAGGTGACCTCAAAGGGTCTGAAGTTAATATCCATTTTCTTAACACTTCCTGAGTGGACATACTTCTTTATTGGATAGATAGGTCCTTCAAGCCTTCTTGCATTCTTTCAACCTTGACAGCTAATTCTCTTGCCTTCTGTCCCTCCTGCGTTGATACTTTGCTCTGTTGCTTTGACTTATCCTCTCGTTCTTCTATTAGTCGATCCATTTTCCTAGCTATGAAATCCCTTAATTTTTCTTTTTTCTTTTCTGTAGCTTCTTCCTCTACTTTCCTTCTGATATGATATTTCTCAATCCAAGTCTTACCTAACAACGGTGGGAAAGGGGCGTTGTTCCCAACAAACCGAATGACTTCAAATTCTTCTTCAGTCGATGCTCCATGAAAATTAATAGGTACATTAGTAACTCTTCCACATAAGGTTACCATATTTACCTTAAACAACGGAGGTACCACAATAGTCTTTCCCAAAATTTCCCAAGTTTCTTTTGTCATAGTATTCACTTGTGTTTCTTCATCCAAGACACAGTCTATGTCGAAGTCTTCTATTCTTGCACTTATGCGTTGTTTTTCTTTCAGGATTTTTGGTAAACTGACATCTTTATGAAAATCCATCGTTTCTTTAAACTGTAATATCATAGTCTAAAATTCCTCTGATCCTTTCTCTTTATGACTCTCTATCATGCCTTTAGTCTCTTGAATTTCTTCATAGTTTTCTTGTCTCATGTTCATTCCTTCAACTTTAGCAATAATCCTTGGACAATCCTCAACCTCATGACCAACAACCTTACAACAAAGACAAATAAGGCCTACCTTAGGACATTCCTTAGCAAGATGTCATGGCCTTCTGCAAATTATAACACAATGTCAATCCTCTTTTTCTTTTAAATGTTCCCCAACATTTTCTGTACTGCACACTTCCCCTAGGATCTAGTGTTGGATATGCAAGATGCAAAAATTATTTATAGGTTTCTGCATCCACTTATTAGTCCAATTTTTTTTTCTATGCATAGGAATAACATATCTTTCTCCATTTCCATTAAATTTACTCAAATTAGCTCTTTCTTTCAACTGCGCCCTAGCTTTCAGACTAGGACATAATCTATTAAACATACTTAAGTTCATGCTTTCGAATTTTTTTTTTCACTTATCTTTCTCTTGCCAAAGCACAAAGCTTGCTTCTTTAGGATCTTACCTCTTTTCTTCATATCAACTTACTTTATTAGCACAAATCTCCACAAGTCAAGTAGAGTACCGCGCACTTCAGCAACAAATCTACGCATAGAGATTCTCTTTTTCTTTACTTCAGTTCCCAACAATCACAGTTCCAGGTCCCGACAACAGAACCATTTGTTGGCACAAGGGAAAACCCAGGGTTCAACGCTTAACAACGCACCAAGAAAACCCTGACTATTGGCCCTTTCGACAACACCTGTGAAGAAGGCAAAGTCTCACCTGAGGTAGAAGCAGGGGGGGTTACAAGACGCAGGTGTCTGTAACCAAGATGGGACACAAATATGTGTTAATAACACTTCACAAAATATTCTGTTAACTCTTAGGAAGTGACAAGCATTAGTTTATTAACCTTATTAACATCGCATAACATAATCTAAGATAGATCTAGCACAATAACAACAAAATATTATGCACCTTAAACACTTATCACTTAGCACTGTGAATCAAATCTAGCATTTTAACATAAGCAAAACATTTAAGCAACACATACATATCCATTACACCTTCTAATCTAAGCACTAAGAAAAACATAACGGAGATAACATTGCACAAAGAAAACCATGAGACTCTAGATATATGTGGTTCACCCTAGGGTGGGGCTACGTCCACAAACCGCTTCGCCTCTTTATTATTCGCCAAATATTACATTCATTCACTCTTGTGCACTAAGCCATAGAGTCAAGCTTCGCACTAGAAAGGCGATCTACACACTGAGCACAAGATCCTCCTTCCAAAACTAGGTCAAATGCACATGGCCAGATCACATCTTTTGCGCCTTCTACAAAATCATAGTCACACACATACATGCCTTTGTACAAATCAAATCTGTTCACACAAAACTGCATTCACTTCGCTAGCTACTTTTACAATACAATCTTATTTATTTATATCTTACAAACCCTTACAATAAGGCCTAAACATGGGAAAAAACCATGGGACGATATCCCATAACCCCGTTACAAAACCCTAGAGGACCCTTTACTAGGTCCGCATAACCCTAAAAAATGGTGAGATCTGTGATCTCAGCTTCGCCTGGGAGCTCCTTCTTCTACCAACGTGTCGAAGTCCAAAAGTGGGCCAAAACTAACCAAATTTTCCCTAAAACTTAGTTGAGGGCCAACAAGCACAAACAAACCATTCAACCGATAACATCATCATAGCCACACATGCTATCTCATGATCAAATCACGAGCACCATCATCACTATCCAACTAGATAGTCTCCAGGGAAATAAGAACACTTCCATCCAATAGAACACCATTGTGTCTATACATGGTAGTATTCAACTACTACGCAGTGGTACACAACCACTCCTAGTAGCACACTGCTACTAACCAGTTACACACATTCACTACCGGTGGATCACATCCACCCTAGTAGCATACAAATACTTTTCAGATACATACAATCTCTACAATAATCATATCATCTAATATCAACAATATCATGATACAAACTGAGTCATCTAGTCATTCTTCCACTCACATCTATGAGATATGGAAGATCATCTACCCTCATAAAGTAACACATCAACCATGGGATATATGGACTATTCTTCCCAAGCATAGAAGAATAACTGTCCCTAATTTCTGAGCTTGGACCATTCACCTAATTGGGACATTCCTCTGACACTAATCATAGTGCAACCTGGAGAGAACGAGTCAACCCTAGGGAATGCCTGTCCCTAATTGATGAACCTGGACCATTCACCTAACTGGGCCATTCCTCCGGCACTAATCACAGTGAAACTTGGAGAGAATAAGTCTGCCCTAGGGAATGAATGTCCAGACCATTTCCTAAGGAAATAATTGCCCTGCACCAACCTCCAAAACGAACCATTCTTCGAAACTGCTCACAACTGTGAACTTCAAAATAATGACTACCAGGTGAGGCATACCATTCTACTTGAAAACTACTTAGAGTGACTTCCAAGAAGAATGATTGTCCTAGACCATTCCCTCACACTGGCTACAAGGGGAATCACTATCTATGGTACATCAACAATCTATCAGACCATTTTCATTATGAAAATGACTGTCTGATCTGGACCATTTTTCGAATTGGAAAATGACTGTTCGTCATAAATATCGAACCACTTTCTAGACTGTAAAGGAACTGCCCAACCTGGACCATTTTCCAAACTGGAAAATGACTGCCCATGAATCAATAACATATCATTGCTCCCTCCCAACTTGATGAACCATCTCTTCCCTTTCAACTAAGGGAGTTATCTCCACGAGCCCCATCTTGTCCCTTAAGTATGCAAACTTTATCTTGGACAAAGGATTTGTCAAAATATATGCTACCTACTCATCTATGGAGATATACTAGAGTTTCACTTCTCCTTCCTAGACTTTATCATGAATAAAGTGATATTTGATCTCAATATGTTTCGGTCGGTCATGAAACATTGGGTGTTCTGATAGCCTCATACAACTTTGATTGTCACAATATATTACGGTCGAATATGGTATCTGATCAAATAATCCAGAAATCAACTTCCTCAACCATACTACTTCGGTCCATGCCTCACATGCTGTGATATATTATGCTTCTGCTGTGCCGAGTGAGACATAATTCTGTTTCCTATTGGCCCATGATATCATATAAGAGCCCAAACTGAAACACATGCCTGAGGTACTCCTTCTGTCCTCTGCACTCCCTACCCAATCTGAATTTGTGAATCCATGAAACTCTATATCATTGTATGCGGTGTATCTTAAACCATAGTTTAACATCCCACAAATATATCTTAGAACATGCTTTGTAGTTATCTAATTCTCATGTCTGGGTTGCACCTGGAACTAGCTTAAATTTTTTACAACAAAGCAAATATCTGGTCGAGTACTCACTAGATACATCAATGACCAATCGATTGCCAATATAAGAACGAGTTTACTGGATTAGAATATGAGTCTCTTACTTTTCTTATATATGTGGTCATAGGAGGGCCATGGATTTGCAATCCATCATTCCAAATTTCTGAAGAATCTTCACTGCATACTTTCCTTGTCTAAGGAATATTTCACCACGCTTCTACCATACTTCTAGTCCCAAGTAATAGTGCATGAGACCAAGATATTTCATATCAATCTCAGAAGCTAATTCCTTCTTACACTGGGTGACAAGAGACTCTGCGTCTGTCAAGAATAAATCATCGACATACAACAATAGAATCATAGGTGCATTGTTCACAACCTTGTAATAGAGATTTGGATCTGCATGAATCTTAGAGAAACCAAGTCTTATTAAGTAACTGCCAATTCTAGCATACCAAGCTCTTGGAGCTTGCTTGAGTCCATACAGGGATTTATTTAATCTGCGAACATGAGTGTCTCTGGTATGCACCTTAAAACCTTGAGTTTGTTCAATGTATACTTTTTCTTCAATTGCTCCATTGAGAAATTCTGTATTTACATCCATCTGATGTAAACTCCATCCCATGGAAGCAACACGAGACATAATGGCTCCAATATAAGTATATCTAGCTATAAGAGCAAAAGTTTCGTCATAATCTTCTCCCTCTTTCTGGGAGAACCCTCTAGCCACAAACCTTTCCTTGTATTTATCTATGCTTCCATCTACTGCATGTTTGATCTTGTAGACCCATTTAGAAGTTACCGCTAATTTTTCCTTGGGTCTAGGCACAATTTCCCATACGTCATTTTTCATGATGGACCATTAT
>SNQJ01S0255557.1:1733-12559 GCA_010110895.2 Picea sitchensis | reverse complement strand
TATTTCGTATATCATTTCTGCGTATTGTGAAGATTATGCTGGATATTTCACTGTTATTCTGTTATTTCTAGCATTTCGTTTCTGTTCTGCATATTTTATATATCTGGTATCTTGCAATAGCTATGCTCAGACATAAAATTTCTTTAATTACAACCATTGACGGGTTCCTTGAGAGGATGGCCTTCGAGGGAGGCCAGAATGTATGTGCCTTTAGTGAGGTAATGTTGGATGATGTATGGTCCATGCCACAGGGAATCAAATTTTCCATGGCCAAGGGTATCATGAGAAATATCGTAAGTGAGGACGAGGTATCCTTCGTTAAATGAGAGAAGGTTGACATGGCGATCAAAGGTGGCCTTTGATCATTTTTTCGTTGCTTCATTGTTCTGTAATGAAGATTGACGATATTCATCCAGGGATTCTAAGTTCAACAAACATTTCTCTATTGGGGTAGTGTCAGGTAATAGCTCAATAGTGGTTCCTAAGGTGGGAATTTTGCACTCGATGGGAAGAGTGGCCTCAACCCCGTGGACTAGATGAAATGGTGTGAAACTAGTGGCAATTTTGACTGTTGTGTGATAAGCCCATAGTGCAGAAAATAACATATGATGCCAATTGGTTTTATGTTTGTTAACCATGCCTTGCAACATGTTTTTTAAGACCTTGTTAACTGCTTCTACCTATCCATTGGACTGAGGGTAGTATGGTGAGGCAAACTCGTGGGATTATCCTAATCGGGATGAGAGTTCCATGAAAATCTCATTCTCAAAATGATTCCCGTGATCAGAGACTAGTTGGAGTGGTACTCCAAAGCGGGATATGACGTGGTTAAAGAGAAAATGCATTGTTGTGTCAGCGATGTTGTTGAAGGTAGGCATGGATTTAACCCACTTGGTAAAGTAATCAACTGCAATGATTATGTTTTTGTGTCCATTGTTGGATGTAGGGTTGCAAGTCATGAAGTCGAAGCCCCATTTACAAAAGGGACCAGTGGTGATGACTGGGTGTAGAAGAGTAGGTGGTGTGCGTGATTTGTTGGCATAAAGATGGAATTTATCACATCGTTTCATGGCATGGATGTAGTCTTGAAATAATGTAGGCCAAAATTAACCTGCGCGGATGATTTTCTGAGTAGTGGAAAGTCCTGAGAGATGGCCTTTGCAAGTGCCATTGTGGCATTCATTCAAGACTTTGTCAGCCTCGTCAATGGTTAAGCATCGATAGAATATGGTGTCGACTCCGCGTCGATATAAGATGTCTCTGTTGAGGAGATAGTGAGGTGCCTGGTGACAAATACGACAATGATCATATCTGGAGAGGTGGTTTCCAAATTTTTGTGTTTGGAGAGAGACAAGAAGATTGCCATACCAAGGGTCATCTGAGGGGATAAAAAAAATATGTTCATCAGGGAGGTTGGTATTGACCGATGGACTGGTAGTGTCGAAGGGAAAAGTCATGATAAGTTCGGTGAGGATGAGAGATTTATTGCTCTTGGGTGTTGAAAATTTGAGATCATATTCCTGAGGGATGACGATCCATCGAGCGAATTTACTGTTAATTTGTAAACGACTAAGAAAGTATTGCATGGGGTTGGAATCTGCAATGAATTTGGTAGTTCGAAGTAGAATGTAATGGCTCAATTTTTGAACAGTGAGGACAACTGTAAGGGCTAGCTTTTCTTTGTGATTGTACTTCAAGGGTGTTCCTGAAAGGATTTTACTAATGTATTAAATCACATGCTCACGAGTGTCATCCGCTATTTGGATGAGCACTCCTGCTATTGAAATGGTTGAGGCTGATATGTAGAGGAGATAATCGTGGTTATAGTTAGGTGGACTAATCAACGGGGCGTTGGAGAGAGATGCTTTGAGATCATTAAAAGTGGTTTGGGCATGTTTATCCCATTGAAATGGGATGTTGTGATGAAGTAAGCAAAGGAATCCATGTTCACGGGTAGTGTAATCTGGGACAAAGCATCGTAAAAAGTTGGATTTTCCTTGAAGGCTCTGTAGTTAGCGTAAATTTTGTGGGGGTGGAATTTCTGTGATGGATTGGACTTAGAGGGGGTCCACAGTAATGAGACATTGGGAAACTATGAACCTAAAAAGGTGCCCAACAATGACGCATGATACACACTTGAGGGGGTTCAAGTGGATATTGTACTGACGACACCTGTGGAAGATGATTCATAGATCATCGAGATGTTGAGTGTGTTTCTTAGATCGACCAGTGAGGTCGTCTAAGTATGCGAGGATGATATGAGATAGATCCTGAAAAACATATGTCATAGCCTGTTGGAAAATGGTGTCGGCATTCTTGAGGTCGAATGACATGACATGATATGCAAAGGTGCCCCAAGGGGTCGTGAATGCAGTTTTGTATTGATCGATGGGGTGAATTTGGATTTGGTTGTAACCAGAGAAACCGTCCATGAAGGACAAAGCCTCGTGACATGCGCAATCATCAATTATTTGGTCGATGAAGGGTGTTGGAAAGTTGTCTTTGGGACAAGTGTGATTGAGGTCATGAAAGTCCGTACAGACATGGATAGTGCCCTGTTTTTTGTTAACAGGGACAGGGTTGGATACCCATGACATATAGGCTATGGGGTAAATGAACCCTACAGTGCTTAGTTTGTCAATCTCGACTTTGATGGTCGCTGCTTTGGATGGGTTTAACGGTTGCTGTTTTTGGCGGACGGGTGTGATATTAGGCCAGGTGTCTATGCGATGTTCGACAATAGAGGGATCAAGGCCAGAAATCTATGTGTATGACCAGGTGAAAATGTATCGGTATTCCTGGAAGAGGGCTTTGTAGGTGGTGATTTCTTCTGGAGAACATGCAACACTAATGGTGATTTCCTCGATAATTCCAAATTTGATGGAAATATCTATTTTGATGGTTGGGGATATATTGGCCATATTGCCTTCCTCAAAAGCGTTGGGGGTAGGGATAGGGTTATTGAACCAATCTATATTCCCTGATGGGAGAAAATATTTGGTTTCGACTGTGTATATAGGGTGTTGGTTAGGAGGCATGAAGGCTTCTTGTGAAAGAAAGAGTGCTCTATGGTAGAGCCCATCCCATCGGTAATCGGGGGTAGTTAACTCCTCGAGGATATATTCATCACAATGAAACTGACGTGAATATAGGGGATCGAGAGGAGTGACCTCGGTGACTGTCACTGTGGCATTGTCTCCTTCTAATAAAGACGTAGGGGGATTGATGGAGGGGGATTGCGATGGTTCACTCGACATAAACCAAATATCCAGATATTATGGGTTAAAAATGGCAGTCGGGTGTATAATGTTCATGGGGAAATGAATTGGAGAATTGGGGGGATTTAGGGGTAAATCCTCATATAAATCATCTAGGAACCATGGGGGAGAAGGGGGTGCCTCAGGTTCTGGTGGGAAGATATGAGCTATATCAATTGATGGGGTAAGGGTATTTATCAGGTCTGTCGAGGTGGTATGATTTTGAATAGGGGCCAATTGACGACACCTATATTCAATGATCATAGGACATTGATATGTGAAATCATCAAGTGATTTTCATAGAGAGCAAGGACATCTCATGTGTTCATTGACTGAGGTTATGACATAATGAATGTCGGTGACAGGAGTTGGGGTGGGTCTTTGTTAAAAGATCTGGCATACAACTGTTAGTGTCTGTCAGAATTGAGGTAACGCTAGACAATGGTGTGTGTAATGGCCATATTCTGAACAGATGACGCATGCAAAGTTGGTTCGCAGTCCTTTGTTACTTGTGTTCTGTGAGATAGCAGCAATATTGGAGGAAGCAATGAGAGGTGGTGGTGCTTGAGGGAGTTGGATGAGATTATGTAACTCAGGAAGAGATGGGCATTTGTTGGTGGGGTGCCCGTCTTTCTCTCATAGTGCACAAGGAGGTTGGACGCATGGGGGAAGTAGAGTTGTGGGCTCCTTCTTCTTTCACCTACCCCCATATATAGCAGGGGGGTTAGTGAGTGGGGGTGTAGGGGGTATGGTGGGAGTGAGTATGGGTATCTTCATTAAGATTCCTTCTATTTGGGGAGGGAGGGATGGTTGAGGAACCATCTTAGGTGGATGTAAATACCAAACTAGGATTACCAACACCATATGAGGAAGGGTAAGCGTTGTAGTGACCTGGAAAGCTTGTACACCTAGTGGGGGGTAAAAGAAAGGGATTTGGGTAATGGCTTGGGGGACTGTTTCCCAAACTAAGATCTATCCTTGGGGAAGATCAGAAATGGGTCAAGATGAATTAGTTCCAGGGGATTCCTGAGGGAGAAGTTCTGTGACTAGTGGGACATCAGGGATGAAAGAGGCCTCGGCGGGAGGGAGGTTAGTTTCAATTGTTGTTTCGTTGGAGGATATGACACATACTTTTGTTGAGGGATGGAGGAGCGGTGGTGCTTCATGGTATGTCCCTAGCAAGGATGGGTCTTTGAAGATTTCGGGGCCCATCTCAATGAGTGGATAGGCATTGAGATTAGTGTGGATAAAAGGGAGGATGTTATCGATGTTGGATGAAGGGTTAGGATCGTAATGTGATACTTGATCGATGGTAATGATCTTTCCATTATGGGGAAACATCATGGTTTAGAACACAAAAGAGGTGACGACCTTCATAGAATACATGTAGCTATGACCAAACAAGATATTGTAGTCAAGCGGGGCATCGATAACCTCAATGTTAATCAAAATGGTTTTTCCCCTGAGCTTGACAAGGACATTTTGGAAGAGTCCTTCGGGGGATGAGGATCTGCCATTGTAGGCTCTTAACATAATGGAAGATGGTATGAGTTCAAGGGAACCAAGTTTCTTCCATACATATTTGGACATGATACAGGTGGATGCGCCTTCATCAATGATGCATCGGTGAACTATAATGTTCCGAATTTTTACAGGGATTTGAAAAGAAATAAGAGCAGGGAGACAAGGTTCTCCGTTGTCGAGGTCAAATGTGATGAGTCGGGTATCGGCAGGGTCAACTGCTCCCAGGGTGGATAGTAAGGACTTCCGCTGGGTGGGACAAGTTTGAAGGACTTCTAAGACTGACATGGCAGCCGAAGATTGCGCCAAGTCATCGACCAAACTATAATTATGAGTTGCCCTAGCTTGAGGATTGTGGACATTCTTGTGCAATGGGATGCAAAGAATATTAAGGGGGGTTTCGGTATTAGGGAGAGGAATTATGAGAGGGGGTCTGGTTGTGATTGGAATTTCTTTCGAGGTGGTGGGAGAAGATTCAGGGGGTGTGCTATACTAATGACTGTGCATTTGCAGAAGGACTTCTTCCTCACTGGTAAGGAGGATAGTGAGATCGACAGAGGTGCCTGTCTTGGGATACTATCCCAACTGTGGTGGGGGAGGTTGTATGTCAGGTTAGGTATTTATGACCCCTTGGTGTGGGATGGGATTTTGTAGTACAATTGGGGGGGTTACTGCACATATGGTTGTATGGCTTGTTGAGGTGCAGGCAGTACTGAGGGACATGGTCCATTCACAAAATATTTCATCCTCTTAAAGTCAACAATTTGGGGGAAATGGTGAGTATAGTGACCAAAATCACCGCAAAGGGCACAAGGGAAGGTGGTCCTAACATTGTTGGTGTTCCTTCCTTGACACTTGTTGTTGTTTCCCCCTTGGGGGTTTTAATTCCCCTGGTTTTGGTTGCCCCCGATAGACTATTTCTGCAGGGATTGGTTCTGGTTTCCTCCTGGTCCTGGATTATTATTGTTCCGATTTTTTCCTTTGTTTTTGGTTTTGTTCGATTGATGGGTTGGATTTACCGTGTTCAGCTGTTCAAAATTTTGATATTGCTGAATGGGAGAGGGTTGAACAAAATTAACCCCAGTGTGTGGTGGTCCTTGTGGTGGAGCCATAGGCTATGGGGGGACAAAAAATGGAAAGTATGGATTATGTTGAGGTGATTCTTTATAAGGTACATAGGAGGGTATGGCGCTTTCATTAGTGCTTAGGGTATAGGCCAAGGTAGAGGGAGTATCGACACTTGGTTGGGTAGGTGGGTGGTTTAGGGGTGCCGACAGGGGTCCACTTATGGGTGGAGGTGGGGAAAAATGGTATGGCTGTTGATAAGGGGGAGGAGGATAATAAGGGATTCCTCCATATGCCGGCAGGTATTGGGTCTTGATAATGGCTTCTTCTTCAGTCTGGGGGAAGGTGGCGGCCACATATTTGGCAAGGAGGGAAACAAGTGATTTGAGGAACCAATTGAGACACTGTTGGGGGGTAGAGTCAACTTTGAAGAGGCTACGTCATTGTCACCATTTGTGGATGTGGTCAGAAATATGTGTAGAGTTGGTTTGTTTGAAATTTGAGAGTAGTTCAAGGACATTGTCGTGACGAATGGGTAATTGAAAGAAGGTAAAAAATTCTTTGGCCAAGGATTCAAAAGTCGCGTGGGACCCAAATTTTTCTTCGACATACCATTTGGCAGATGGGCCAGTGAGTGTTCATTGAAATAACCTCAATCGGGTGGGATTGTCCATGATGTTGTTCGAAGAACACCATAGGTGAAATGTCATGATATGGTTGGTAGGATCATCTCCTGCTTTTCCTTCAAACTTGGGTATGTTTGAAGGGAGTTTGGTAGGCATTGCAAGCCATGTGGGGTTGTGAAATATGGGTTCATTGGTGAGTTTAGTCAGATCCGGTATGTTGAGGGAAGCTAAATATGTCATATGGGGTGATGGCATAGGATTAGTTCCAGCCATAGTGTGATTTTTTTCAGTACTTGACCGTTGGAGGGTACTAGGTGGGTTTGTACATCCCCCTTGAGAGGAATTTGGCCCCCCACTTCCATGTAGAGAAGAGCGAGTGGAAGGTGGACCTTGGGAATCAGACCCAAGTAAGGTGGAACCAAGCAAAGATGATCCCAAGAAAATGGGACTCATAGGAGTGTGAGAAGGTGGAGCCGATGAGTTGGCAAGACTAGGAACTCCCCCTATAATAGGAGGGATATTTAGCAAGTGTTTGGAATGATGGGGGTTTTGTGGGTCCCCTATGATGTCTGACTAGCTGAGTGAATGTGTGCGAATAGTGGTGAGAGCAATAAATAAACAAGAGCCTTTGCTGCAATTTTTTTTTTTTTTTAGAACTTTACATGATATATATTCAAATCAAATGTAATCAGAAGGGCATCATACATAAAGTTTCTTGATAAAGAAGCATATATGTGGATAGTTCGATTTTTTCTGCATGGGGGAACAAAGAAAACAAATGCTTGTGTCCTAAAAGACGTAACATCCTTCCTCTCAAAATAACACTGGACCTTCCAATAGCACTCAACAGTGGGATCTGAAGCCACCAGAAGAGAAACTAATATAGGATGAAGCAATAAGTTATAATGAGGGGTAGAGGGGGCATATCCCAAAAGAACTAGCGATATTTCCCAATAGCCACACAAAATCCAATCAAGGTGCAATTGCAACCCACAATTGCCGCCTGGGTAGATGTCCTAAAATTTGGTCACTAGGTACCTCGGTCAAAGTGCAAAATTTAGATTTTCGGCCTAAGAAATGGGTCACGGGCTGAATCCCGTCCAAGAGGTGGGTGCCTCAAGGGGGGAAGCACAGAACAACCAGACCTCGGCCTTCAACCCTTCACGGGTATCTCCCTGCCTTATGTTGTTAGTAACACTTGACTTGGAGGATTTAAGTTCCCTATTTGACAACTTCTATTGTTTTGAAAATGTGAGAACCAAATAACAGGGACTTTTTTGGATGCCTATCCCCGAAATCCTACCTAGACTAAAATATTTCTTTTGGCACCTTTTGTCGAGGAAAACTTAGTGAGTTTTTAGAAGAATTTTAGATGTTCTTGTTTGAGAGATTGGGGGTGTGAGCCAATCTTGTTGAAATTAAGTGGGAGTGGATAGTTTCGTCAAGAAAAGGGTGGGGTGTTTTGGAATTCCTTTGGAGGAAATTTACTCCAACCTCCACGTTTTGAGATAAAAACTATGTGAGTGAGAAGTGACTTTTGCGTGTGACTGAGTGAAAGTGTGCCAAATTTTTAATGAATTAGGTGTCACCTTGCTGCATGTGGACTTTGCTTGGTCCTTACAAGTCTTTGATTACCTATTTAACTAAATTTCATTGGTACAAACTTGCGGAATTAAAAATTCCCTAGGAAGCTAGCATGTGGACATGTGGGTCCTTTACTATTCCTTTGACTCCCTAATGTGATTTAATCTAAGAAAGATTTGAAACTATCCTAGATTGTGATCATGTGGGAATGTATGGGCCCGTTACAAAACCTTTAAACTTCCCTAGTGATTTAATCTAAGAAAGTAAATTTCAACACTATCCTACCTTTGTAGCATGTGGGCATGTATGGGCCCGTTACAATCTTGAGATATGTTTTGAAAAATAAACTAAGAGGAGTCATGAGGGGGATATTGTCCTCTCCTAAGGATTTTATCTTTTTAAGGGAGATGAAATTGTCTTTCAACCTCTTTTTGATTCTCAAGATCGCTTTGGAGTGCGAGAGAAGAGCATACTCAATGTTTGATATCCAATTTCTAGTTCCAATGCAAGTTTGATATGTGATGTAGAATGATTACAAATTTTAGTCAAAGCAAGTCGTCCATGTGGCGAAATAAAAATCAAAAAGAGGGAAAATAATGATTTTTGACCCCTAAGTGCCTATGTGTTTTGACTAATCCATTTATATGAGAGGGAATTTAAGTGTGGTGCAGATTACAACATGCATGGAATCATCTTTAAGAAGGCTCTAGGCCTTCAACAGATCATAAAAAAGCTTACAATGTGTGTTTTTTTGCATAGGTGAATGGGTTTCAGACTGGACATAGGCGCTTTGAGTGCCAATGCATGAGCTGAGAAATATTTTTGAGCACAGGTGCGTAGAAGGCGCTTAGTTATGCAGTGATTTTGGTGCACATGCGCACGATGCACGACTGTGGGCCAATAAACCCACACACAAATGTCACATGGCTATGAAGAAAATTTCGGATGGAATTCTTTCAACTCATCTTTGAATTTGATGTTTTGCGGGTTGGATTGGGATGTTTATGGCACCTACAGGTTAAATAAGTAAAAAGAAGAGCTAAAATAACCTAAGTGGGGTAGGAAATTTATACCTTTCCCCAGCGGAGTCGCCAATCTTTTGCTCCTCTTTTGTCACCTAAATGAACAAAACAGAGGTGCTTACAAGCTTAGTTGGGTTAGCTAAGAAAGACAACAGTAAAGGAAAGGATTAGAAGAATAAACATAAAAGACTAAGCTAAGAATTAAAGTAGGAAAGGAAAAAACAATTAAAATATTATGCATAAGGACATAAGAATAAGAAACAAACAAGACTCGTGTCACCAATGGAAAGGATTATATTAGTGAAAAGAAAACACCAAAGAGAAAGGGGACTTTGGTTCCCTTCTTCCTCCAAGGGAGGGCTCTTGGACCCCCAAGATTGAGCTCTTCTTACAACTTGAAAACTTGAAAGAAATGGTGAAAGAATCCCAAGCTAACCCACTCAAGAGGTGATGTGGATTGCCCAAATGGAATAGTGCTAGTATGCTCTTGATGAGAAAAGAGGTTTCCCCAAGAGAATAGTAGCAACATAACCTTGCAAATGAATTCCTTGAAGATGTAGTGCACCCATGGCCTTGTTTTATAGCACCACTTTGAGGTATTGTGCAACCATCTTTTAGTGTGAAAAGGGGTTGATTAGGGCACATTTAGGTCTTTGACCAGCCGCCCAACCGGATCTAGCCGAGATTTAGATGTCAAATCGACTTGGAAGCTGAACCAGAAGTGGGTGGGAGGCCGACCAACATCATAAATGCGCCATTCTCAGGTGTGTGCAGCTTTTAGCATCCACAGTCGTGCATTGTGCACATGTGCACTTTTCCTACATTTCTTGATGGTGCATGTGCCCGCGTGCCCTATATAGTCATAGTGCATCTTGATTTTATAAATGGTTGTATAGTTTTGGACCTTTTGGAAATTCTTTTTGGTAATTTTGGTCCATGGGTGAACTAATATATGTTTGAAGATGTTGGATTCCTATAACCATTTGCAGATGAAATTTCAGTGATAACACCTACGAAGCAGATGAAATATCACCCGAGGTAGAGGCAGGGGTGGTTGCAAGACTTAGGTGTCTACAACCTTAGATGGGACACATATCTGTGATTATACTACTTAATAAAGCACTTAGCACCGTTGGTCCCTCGATATATAGTTAATAACCACTTCTCTTATAAGACAGAGCTTCATAGAATCCACATTAATCTATAGTATTCAAGCACTTAGCATGT
The DNA here is from genome assembly GCA_010110895.2 of Picea sitchensis. Lineage (NCBI taxonomy): Eukaryota > Viridiplantae > Streptophyta > Pinopsida > Pinales > Pinaceae > Picea > Picea sitchensis. The sequence continues at coordinate 2,257 of SNQJ01S0255557.1, read as the reverse complement.
ACACATGGATCAGAATGAGCATATCAAGAACTAAGCATGAATATCCAGATCAAATCTAACATTCTAACAAAAAATAAGCACCAAGCATGAATATATCTATCTAAACATATAGGAGCATTTCACATATAATATGTAAATACATCAAGATAAAGCACAAAGCACATAACATAGGGTTTACGTGGTTTACCCCCACCCTGGGGCTACGTCCACCAACTCTTCTTATTTATTGTCTTCATTCAATTGGTTACAAGCATAGAGCCTCAAAACCCTTACTCCGCACAGGACAAAAGATCTGTGTAGTTCGCTAGATCCTTATTCCTTGCGGTACAACACCAATTTTGGACACACCGACCACACATAGAGGGGGGGGGGGTGAATGAGTGTGGGGATCTTTTCCCCAAAAATTCCCTCTTACAAAAAAAATCTTTAGTTAACATTCAACATTTTCTCATTACTCATTGTTGTCATTTATAATCAGTTAGATGTGAATACATATCAACAACATATATCAACAACATATCATC
>SNQJ01S0255553.1:0-12508 GCA_010110895.2 Picea sitchensis | reverse complement strand
TTTGCTTTCCCCTGCAAACTTTGTAACTGACGCAAAGAAGAAGGAGGAGGGAGATTAAGAATCGCCTCGACCTTGATAGGATCTACCCGGATCCCATGGCGTGAAACAATGAAACCAAGGAGACGGTCGGATTCTACACAAAAGACACATTTATGAGGATTCAAGCGAAGGTGATAGAATCGACAACAAACAAAAATTGCTCGGAGATGAGTAGGGTGATCGACTCGACGTAAAGAGTGAGTCGGCAAATCGTCCAAATAAGGTTGAACAATATGCTTGATATCGTGAAATGCGTAAGACATAGCACGTTGGAACGTAGCACCTGCGTTCTTCAGACCGAAGGTGAGTTTTTTGTAGGCAACAGTACCCCAAGGACATATAAAATCCATTTTATGTTGGTCCTCAGGAGCGATATTAATTTGATTATAGCCGGAAAATCCATCCATGAGGGAAAAGATTTCGCTGTCGGCACAGTCATCGACGATTTGGTCAACGAAAGGGGTTGGAAAATTGTCCTTTGGACAAGCTTTGTTGATATCCTGATAATCAACACAAACGCGTATACTACCACCCTTTTTATCAATTGGTACGGGGTTGGAAACCCATTCTGTCAATGCCACGGGGTAAATGAAACCGGCTTTAAGAAGTTTTTCAACTTCGAGTTTAATGGTTGCCGCTTTACGTGGATGGACAGAACGTAGGCACTTCCGGACTGGTTTAGCTCCGGGGTATGTCTTAATCTCATGAACAACGATAGAAGGGTCAATACCCGACATCTCTTCATAAATCCACACAAAAATATCACGGAATTCTTTAAACAAAGAAGTATAAGTGACAATTTCGTCGGGAGAACACGAAGCTCCAATATGAACGTTCTCGACTATCCCAGGTTTCACTGAAATATCTATGGGCATCGTGGGTGAAATGTTACTGAGGTTCCCTTCTGCAAACACATCTCGTGGAGATTGGGAAACCGTGGAGATTGTTGGAGCCGCCCCTGTTTTTTCACCTCGCAACGGTGGATACTTGAAGTCTAAAGTTGTTTTTCTTTCCTTTCCGAAATCATAAGACTCTGAAATCTTGTCGCCTGAATAGCGATGCTTTTTCACTTTCAAAAGAAAAGATCCATTTTTCGCAAATATGTTTGCCTTTTTGTTTTATTTTGGAATATCGGAAGTCGGATATCGCAAATCGGACACTTTAATTTTTGAATTCGCAAATCCCGAGTCGCGAGACTGCGAACTCGTTTTTCAGATTTTTCACCCAAGGCATTGACTATGGTAAAACCTTTAACCCTTGATTAGACATCGTCGGTATTTCGCGCCTCGGCATTTGTCGACCCTAAATTTTTAATTTTACAACCCTGAGAGCCGAGAACACGATGAATTTTTGATAACCTTAGTCAAGAACTAAGGGTAAAAAACCAACCACGATTAAACTCGGTTCTCGGCACATCGCCGCTCGGCATTTTCTTTCATAAAGTTAAGATGTCCAAAACTTTGATTCGCGAAGTTGCACATAATTATATCGAGATTAATTAATCGCCTAATCTAAGGTTTCCTTATCTTAATTTGAGCTTTAATTATTGCCGCATCGCGATATCGCGACTCGGCATATCATTCTCCTAAAGGTTTGTCTTTGAAATCCCGAGTCACGATATGGTGATTAAGTTAATCAAATCATTAAGGATCCGCCACATCATGACTATTGTTAATTAATGCTAAAATCGGAACTCGCAGTCTCGCGAGTTGTAAAGTCAAAACATTAAAGCGAAATTCACGAGGTGGCGAAAAGCGAGGAAATCATTAAGTCGTTAAGATTTGAAATTTTAGAAAAATGAAATTAAGCGAGGTACGTCCCGCACATCGAGGTTGGCACACTTCACGAGGGATTTACCTGCTATCCATGACCCGATTGCCTTTCAAAACCACCGAACATTGATGGCATTAATGAGGATTTAGGGTAAATCAACGAACAAATAAGATCGGATTTATACATTTAATTTGGTTTTAATTTGCGATCTGACAGACTTGTTCAAAGGGTACAAGATTTTCAAATATATACGAAAGTTTCGTTCTGTTCTAAAAACATTTTTCTTAAGCATATAAAGCTCACTTTTCTCCGACGAAACTCATTTCCGCATGTATACACAGGTCTACTGCAGAAGAGAAAAAAAGCAAGCTTCAGCTATGGCACCGAGGAGAGCAGCGAAAGCAAATTTCAAAGTTGCAGCACAGGGTCCGGACAACATCTCAGATACTTCGCCTCGGACGGGCGGCTCAGTATCCACCTGGTCGTCTATTTTAGATGTCCTGCAATCCGAGTTGGTAAACTGTTCAGACTCTGATGACTATAACTATGATATTGTGAAGGATGACCTGAACACTAAGTACAAGACGATTGTTCAGTCGGGAATGAACACGGTTGCAACCAGACCTCGGTTGCTCCCATACTACGACATGATCCGATGGGCATTGGATCACGTCAGCCTGCCTTCCAGAACTATCTTAAATGACCGACAAGCCATGATTGGGACTTTTAGGCCCGAGCATATCCAGTCTATGTATAACCTCCCAGCAACCTATGAACACACATATGGCAAAGAATTCCTGGCAGACTTCAAAAAGAAGGAGTGCGAAGAATTTGACAAGACCATGCCAGGCTTGATAAAAGATTGGGTGTCTCGTTCCTCGACATTCAGAGTGAATGACAAGGGTGTGTATTCGATTTCTTCGTTGGAGCCAAACTATATGTATGTGGTGATGATGACTTGTCGGCTTTTCGACTGGGAGGATACCGCACATTTTTACGTCTAGTGGGTACCTCTCATCTTTTGGGTAGCAGAAGGTTCCTCATTCAATTGGGCAAAAATGCTCTCCGATAATTTGTTCAACAGGGTCACCGAGTACCGAGAGCAGAAGGCAGCCGGGAAACCATCCAGATTCTTCATGTCTGCGTATATCATGGATGCAATATGCTCCATGACGCCTTTTCCTTTGATGAATTGGGCTTGGAGTCAAACCCAAGAGAAGACTGTTCATGAGTACCACGATAAGCTGTGGGAAAATAACATGAACAAGTTTATTTATGAGATTTTTAACTGGGTGATGGTGCACCTGCACATCGCCATTTTTGGTCTTTTTCCACCCCGCATCTAGGATGGCATTCCTGAGAATCTGAGCCGTATCACAGACTGGTACGTGGAAGAGGAATTTTCCTATTTGAGAGTATTTGGAGCTGTTGTTCCTCCTCTGGCGCTACCACTATTCATCCCCGACAAGCTAGCCTATTGCGAGATTGCTCGACAAACAGTAATCAGCGGAGCGAGCAAAGAGCTCAAAGCGTCATCAAAGAAGGTATGGCCATTTTTCCCTATTCGGCTAAATTCCTATTCCTTATTAGATTTTGGACATGCTAAGGCTGAAGCTGCAGCCATAGAAAACTTGATATTAGTCTCTATCGAGTACAAGAAGCATGATCCTCAGGGAATTGTAAGCACTCATTTGGGAAATTGTGTATTAAAGAGGTTCAAGCATGAATGTTCGCCCTCGGATGATGTTTTCCGAGGGGCGAGGTCCTATTCGGAGGTGCAATTTCGAATCAGATCCCTAGCACCCGAAGACAGGGCCTCAGTTTTAAAAATTTCAGGAGCATAGGAAACGATGTCTCCCCGTGGTGCTAGGAGGTCTGGGACTCTCCAAGGATAAAGGAAAAGAGGCCGAAAGTTTTGAGGGGCAAACCTCTAACCCCGAAAAACGTCAAGAAGGGGAGCAGGAGAAGAATCCTGAACAGGAGAAGAATCCCGAAATGGAGAAAAATCCCGAAAGGGAGAAGAGCCCTGAGCAGGAGAAAAATCCCGAAAAGGAGAAGAATCTTGACAAGGAGAAGAGTCTGGAGCAGGGGAAGAATCCAGACAAGGAGACGAGTCCTGAGCGAGAGGAGAATCCCGAAACAGAAATTGAGACTACTGACCCTCCTAAAGAGCATAATCCGGAGGTGGAAATAAAAGACACAGACCCACCAGAAACTCAGAATCCGGAAGCGGGGACGAATACATCTGATCCCCCGAAAGAGAAAGATCCACTTAGCACACCAGGGAAGGCTGCGAAGCAGATCGGGCAGCCCATCACCTCTGTCATACCCTTGCAGTTAGCGCAAGGAAACATACAGGAAGAATGGATTTTTGGTGAAGATCTGAGACCTATAAGGGCAGAGGAACTCCCTCCTAATGAATTATTCTTTGACAAAAAGAGGAAAGCTGTGGTGAAGCGAGAATTTTATCAAGAGGGAGGGTCCACTGTTAAAAAATTCAAAGTGATGACCGATGGGATGAATAAAAGGAAAGATGAATTTGCCACGGAAATTGCAGGAACGCTAGGAGCATATGCAACGGCAAATCAATTCTCGGTCGAAATGTTAAAAAAGAAGATCAAAGCAAAGAACCGCCTGATCAAGACTCTTGAGGCTAGAGTGGCTTCGGCAGCAGAAAGCGCTAAGAGTCAAACAAGCGGAGAAATAGAGTTGGCCTGATTGGCCGATAAGAAAGAAATTGAAGTCCTCAAGGCCAAGCTGGAACAAGCAAATTCTACGATCCGAGATGGTCGGGTACAATCGGGCCAGCAGAGGGATACGATCACACAGCTGCAGGCTCAGTTGGAGGTCACAGAAAGCAAGGCAATTGACATCGATATCGTTAAATCTCGAGCAACCGATATTTGGAGCGGGATCTCCTCTACTCAACAGAGCCTGCTAAGCAAAGTAGGAGAGATTCGAGAAGACTGCTTGTTAATACATCAGATCTCTGAGAATCTGATTAACAAAGAAAGAAATGCAGAAGATGCTCGGATCGCTTTTCAAGAGGCAGTAATAGCGACTAACAACAGGTTTTCAGGGCCTCCCGGGCTCACCATTGCCAAACAAAATAGGGGTAATATCTTGTTAAAGAATTGGGAGCAGCATATTACTTTATGCAAAGAACAGGCTCAAAAAGTGACAAATTCGTTAGCAGAAGCCTGCAAAGCCATAAATGGTGGGCTTTTAGGGATGGAGATTGGAGGCGACACAGAGGCGCTGAGACAGATTAATATAGATCAGATTTCTCTCAACATGAAGGAGAAGAATGGGAGGAATTTAACAGAAATCTCTAGGATGGACAGGGTAGAACCGGCTCAAATCGACAAACATTTGATTCAGCCTAGTACGCAACTCAGTGCTCTTGAACTCGTCAATGTACAAATAGATGATAAACTTCCACAGTTGGCCCGAGAGTGCTATTTTGCCGAAGCCAGTTGTCAAGCCGAGCCTTCACAACTTGTGACTCAGTTTGTGGACATGTGTATCATGTACACTGAATCCGTGCGAGGACAAGCACCTAGCACTTCTTGAAGATAGAATAGGTAAAATAGAGTTATTTCGCTCCCCCCAACTGTCAATGCAAAACCTTCACATCTTGTATTTCATTTTTTGGACAAATGTATCATATGTATTAAATCTAAGAAAAAATAAACACCTGGCGCCTTATTGAAAACAGATCCAAACAGATGGAGTAATTTGGCTCTTCTGAACCGAGAGGCAAATTTTGTATAAATACATCACAAAAAGAAGGAGCCAAGGCGGGACTTTTTGGTATCAATTAGAAGAGAGTTTTTTGTATGAAGGAAGTTAATACAAGCAGATTTGAAGATTCCCAACCCTGTCACGACTGTGTTACAAGTTTGTTTCGTTGTGTTAATTGTTTCTTTTCATTTTCCTCTACATAATTGACGTGCCTCACTATAATTTAGTACAACCACTACTATAGTGAAGTGATTTCATATTTTCTGTAATTGTTTCTTGACTTTCCTCTGCACCAGCTATTAGCGGGTGTAAGACCAATTTACATTTACAGAATTTTATGTTTATTTACATTTTGTCAACTATGCTTATGCCAGTTTCTTCGTCTGTGTTTACGAGAGTTTTCCACTGTCAGGAACTTCGCGTTATCTATAGATAAATGTGTTCTCTCATCTCATGTTATTTTTACCAAAAATAATACAGTTACAAGAAAGGACCTTCGATTTGCATGCTTATTTCATTTTTTCATGCAAAAGTTTCTCTTTATTTCATCCGAATTGAAACAGCAAATAAACTCTCTCTTAAAAAATCATTTCCATACTGAAACTGTTCCTCAATGACTGTCCCTACAGCAACCCAACCTAATATTCAACCTGGACTTTCTAATCAAAATCATATCGCTTTAAATCTTTTCGACACAATCCTTAAAACTGCTAACACCCGAGAGGAATTAGAACTTTCATGGGCAGCCATTGAGCGTGATATAACTGCTCAAGAGTAGTTGGAAGCTAGACACTGAGAACGTAGAAACCTTCATTAGTTTTCTACACCGAAGGTTAGTGAAATCCTTTATCAACCTTTATCATACTTTCGGATGCCTTGACACTGTACTTTAAAGACTTAAGTATAGACTCAGGAACAACATCTTTCTGGCGCCGTTGTCGGGGAAGAAGTTACGAAATCTTTTCCCTGGGAAAACGACAAACTATTTCGTTGATACTGTTACTCTTTGATAGTGAACATAGAGTGCACACCGTTTTAAGGCTTTTTTCTTTCACTTGGCGACTCCACTGAAACACAAACTGGCGTCTGGTAGAAGACACACCAGACAGAACCCGGACGGCGGGCCGATTACACCGGTTAATGATCCTAAAAAAAATTTAAAAGCCAAAGGATCATCTGAGGAAACCGCTTCAGTTAATAAACCCAAAAACCCACTTATAAAGACTAAATGCCCTTCAGAACCTCCTACCTCTTGCAGTCCTCTGTCTGATACCAAAGATCTGGAAACAGACTACTCAGAATTTAGGAGTGATCCACATCAAACTTTCCCATCCATAAACAAGGGAAAAGGTCCTTTGGAAAAATCGTTATCTTTTGACATACCATCCTTTCTTCATCAGAACTTCCCAGTTTCACCTGATTCAAAAGAGTGTGTTACACCCCCATTTCCTACTCCCAAGTCAATGGTAGGCATCGGAGGAGGAGGCAGAGGAAAGTTGAATATCCCTCCTCCCGAAGTATTTGCAAAAGTAGCGGTGAGATACGCTCCCCTAGTTTTACCCGCTCACCTCCATGATTTACCTGACAACTACATCAAAAATCTTTCTAAGTTTACTGGGGAGGGAGATCTAACCGCAGTCGAGCATATAAAATTCTTTGATCAGTTCGCAGACATATGCGGTATTGAGCACAAGGATGTCTATTCGAGACAACTTGTCCAAACCTTCGAAGGACAGGTCCGAACTTGGTTTTGGAGTCTTCCAGCAGCGTCTATTCGGACATATAACGCCTTGGAAGACGCTTTCCTCAGACAATGGGGAGAGAGAAAGGACCACTTATACTACCTTACTGAGTTTGGGTCTCTAAAGAAAAGGAACTCAGAAACAGTTATGGAATTTATTCTAAGATTTAACAAACTGTATAATAAAATTTCAGCCGATGTTAAACCTTCCCAACCCTCAGCCAAAGTAACCTTTGCGGGAGCTTTCGAACCTGATTTTGCCCTACTTTTGCGAGAAAGAAGAGGAGACACCCTGAATAGAATGCAAGACGATGCTGTCGAAATAGAATCTAATATGATGGCTTCAGGTAAATTGAAGGCTAAAGTAGAAACAACCAACCGTGATAATAGATGCTATAGGGAACCAGCAGGTCCTTCCGGGTCAAATAGATACACTGACGACAGAGTGGATGATATGGCCCGAATAATTAAAGATTTGTCTAACAAAATCTCTAGAATGGAGTTGGATCATGCCAAAGCTGATCCTTCTAATAAAAGAGACTTAAGGAGAAACCCAAATCCCCCAAATCAACAGACGCAAATAAAGAACGAAGACCAAAAAATACAAGCTCCACTAAAAAACGAAAATTTTGTAGGAACAAGTGACCTCCAAGATTTCGGAGATTAAGAGGATGAAGTGGCATGTTTCGGTGATGAGTGTTCGTAGCCATTTCTGACTAGGGAAGATTGTGAGAAGTCCTTAAATGCTCCTCAACCGTCTAATGAAGAAGAAGAAGGTGATCATACTGACCTCTGCGTGTCTCAACCAGAAACATAAATGATAGCAGTTGATTTTCAGCCAAGATACAATCTAAGGTCAAAAAATAAGCCCACCTCAACTAACCAACCTGAGAAAATGCTGCCAAGGGATCAATCTCATGAAACTTCTTTGGAAGAGACATTGTTACCCAGCGATAAAAACAAGGTAGCAAAAACTCAACAGTCTCAGGTGAAAAAGGCTGAGACCCAAACAAAGGAAATAGAAGCAAGAGATAAAGTTACAACTTCGACTAAGATCACGAGTGAAAAAGAAATCCAGACAAACAAGTTGGAAAGAGAAAGCCTGGAAGTCTTAACCAAAGAAACGGACAAGGCCAATACGTCTTACAATTTTGAAAATGAATTAAATAAAATCAAGATACCGATTCCTTTGGTAGAATTAGCAAAAAACCCCATTTATCGGAAGCAAATCGCCAAAGTCATGGGTGTTTATGAACCAGAAAGTCACTCTGACGTTATCAATCTAGAAGATGACAGACCGAACATCACCTTTGGTCCTCATTTTGAGGGATTCAAGGACAACGTCGCTCCTTTCTATATCACACTCAATATACATGACCAGTTACTACATAATTGCATACTAGACTTCGGGGCTTCACACAATGTTATGCCCAAAACTATAATGGAGAGGCTGGGGCTCCAGATCACTAGACCCTACGGAGACCTATACTCGTTTGATTCAAGAAAGGTTAAATGTATGGGAATGATAAAAGATCTGGTAGTTACCCTAGCTCAGGTCCTGGTCAAAAGTGTCCTAATGGATGTAGTTATCGCAGATATTCCCCCCAAATATGGTATGTTATTATCCAGATCATGGGGAGCCAAGTTGGGGGGTTCTCTACAATTGGACATGTCATATGCCACAATCCCAATTTTTGGTTGTCAGTTTACCCGTTTGTATCGAGAAACAAGATTAGCATATACTGTCAGTGATCCTCTGAATCCAAATAACTTTCCCATTTACATTGCGGACCAAGATCTGGGGAATTGCATATTATCATTTGATGATAGTTTAGAGGGATGTCCAGAAGAACTTAATTTGAAGCAGGAAGAGCTTAGCCCCTTGACTGAAGAACTATGCAGAAACGGTATCTGGAAGATGTACTTCGATGGCGCTTCATCTTCTGAAGGAGCTGGTGCTGGCATACTTCTGATAGCGCCTGAAGGTAAGTTTACCATTCCCTTCTCGTATCGCTTGCAGTGGGACATAGATTACACCAATAACGTATGCGAGTATGAAGCATTAGTCTTAGGTTTAGAGGTTGCAAAGAATTTAAACATAAAAAACTTGGAGGTCTACGGTGATGCTGAATTAATAGTAAAGCAAGTAAACCGACAATACCTAGCCAAGCATCCTAGATTGAGGACTTATAGAAATTGCATTTGGGATTTAATGGAGAATTTTTTCTCATCTATAAAGGTCCATTTTATCCCTCGCACAGAGAATCTACATGCTGACGCATTAGCTAAGGCAGCCTCGACCTTTTCCCCTCCCACAAATGTTAAGCTGAAATATCATATTGAAATAAGGTATAAACCCTCCATACCAGACAATGTCCGACACTGGCAAGTCTTTGAAGATGACGAACAGATTCAGAAATTTCTTATAGMAATAGGTGAATTCTCTRAAACCCATCCTGATCAAKAAAACCAAAACGACCCGATGTGGGTTATGCAAGAACATGAAAATCCTGAAACCTTCCGAGAAAAAATAGCGGATCATCGCATGTTGGTCCTTAAAAATAACCAAATCCCGAAAGGCTTAATTCCTTTGGAAAGACTCTTCAATCAGAATGAAATACCTGCGAAATCCGCTTTACATCCCCAACCAGAAGAAGTGGAGGATTGAAACATAGGAACTGAAAAAGATTCCAGGATAGTAAAGATATCTAAATTCCTCCCTCCTAAAGTAAAAGACCAGTACAGAGACCTACTCAGGAAGTATAAAGATGTTTTCGCCTGGTCCTATGATCAGCTCTGAACATATGATACTTCTATAATTGAGCACAAAATACCTTTGAAGCCCGGAGTCAAGCCTTTCAGGCAGAAGCTCAGGCAGTTTAACCCCATTCTGTTGCCTGTTATTGAAAAAGAAGTTAAGAAGCTCTTAGACGCGAAAATAATTGTACCTCTAAGGTACTCAGACTGGGTAGCAAATTTAGTCCCCGTCAGAAAAAAGAACGGAGAAATCAGGCTGTGTGTAGATTTCCAGAACTTGAATAGGTCATCTCTTAAAGATAATTATCCACTTCCTAAAATGGATCACGTCCTGGAAAGGGTAGTTGGAGCAAATCAGATGTCTATGATAGATGGATTTTCCGGGTACAATCAAATCGCTATGAATGAGCAAGATACATAAAAAACCACTTTCACCACGCCATGGGGTACATTAATGTATGATAAAATGCCTTTTGGTTTAATGAATGCAGGGGCTACCTTCCAGCGCTCCATGGATATCGCTTTTGTTGGAGAAAGAGATAGGTTCGTAGTAATCTACCTCAACGACTTGACAGTTTTTTCTAAAACCGATGAAGAACATTTGATCCATTTAAAATAGACTTTCGAGAAATGTCGCAGGTATGGCCTATATTTGAACCCAAAGAAATCACATTTTGCTATGCAGGAAGGTAAGCTTTTGGGGCATATCGTATTTAAAGATGGGATCAATATTGATCCTAAAATGGTGGAAGCGATACAAACTATCAGGATTCCTAGAAATGTTAAAGAAATTCAAGCTTTCTTAGGAACAATAAATTTTTTACAAAGGTTTATACCAAATTTCACTGAGATTGTTAAATTGATCACAGGAATGCTAAAGAAAGATAGCAAAGTAAATTGGACAACCGAGGCTAAAGCGTCGTTCGAGCATATCAAAAGAGTCATCAGCGAGGCACCTATGTTAACAAGCCCAGATTACTTGAAAGATTTCCTCATCTTCTCATTCGCTTCTCAACATACTATCGTCGCGGTGTTGCTGCAAAAAGATGATGAAGGATTTGAGCGTCCAATCGTGTTTTTTAGCAAGAGCCTTAGGGACGCCGAACTAAAGTATGATATAATGGAAAAACAGGCGTACGCAATGGTGAAAGTGCTAAAGGCATTCATAAATTACGTCCTACATTCAAAAATTATCGCGTACGTACCAACCAGTGATGTGAAGGATATATTGGTACAGCCTGATAGTGATGGAAAACGAGGACGCTGGCTCGCTAAAATACAAGAATTTGATCTGGAAATCAAGCCAACTAAATTGGTAAAAGGAAAGGGTCTGGCCAAACTCTTGGCTGAGTCAAACCTTAGAGCTCTTGACATCAATTGCATACAAGAGGAAGACGGAGAAACACGTTTGCAAGAACCGGATGACCAGACATATCCAAGTAAGATTGAAGAAAATTCATATTGTCGGGCTGGTATAAATATATAGTCTTCTACTTATTAAATCTGAAATGTCCAGATGGACTAACGCCAGCCAAATGCAAAACTTTAAAACTCCATGCTGTAAAATATTGCATCTCCGAAAATCAACTATACTTGAAGGATCCACTCGGGGTTTTACTGGTCTGTCTGGTTGAGTCGGAAACTCCGCGGGTTATAGAAGAATTTCACGAAGGAATAAGCGGGGGACACCATGCATGGAGAGCCACAGCCTACAAGATCCTGAGGGCCGGATACTATTGGCCAAAACTATTTTCGGATGTTAATACCAAAGTACGTGCCTGTTACTCGTGTCAAATATTTGCTGGTAAGCAAAAACTCCCTTCATTACCACTCATTCCAGTCAAAACTGAAGCCCCATTTCAACAATGGGGACTAGACTTCATAGGAGAAATTAATCCCCATTCCAGTGCTCAGCATAAGTGGATCTTAACGGCCACAGATTACTTTACAAAGTGGGTGGAAGAAATTTTGACCAAAAGGGAAATAGACTCGGTGGTGATTGACTTCTTGGAAGATAACATCTTGTCAAGATTCGGATGTCCCCAAAATATTGTTACCGATAACGCCCAGGCATTCAAGTCCATGGCTATGATCGACTTCTGCCAGAAATACAGTATCGTTCTCGGCCATTCCACTGCTTATTACCCACAGGGAAATGGGTTGGCTGAATCATCTAATAAGAGCCTGGCAAACGTGATAAAGAAGGTACTGAACGAAAACAAGAGGTCCAGGCATGTACATTTGAAGCACGCATTGTGGGCAAACCACATCATCACTAAAAGGTCTATCATCATTTCGCCGTTTCAGATGATATATGGGACCGAGGTGGTTCTGCCTATAAACTTAGCATTACCAGTGATGAAATTATGGCAAGATCAAAACGAAGAACCCAATCATGTAACCAGAAGAATTAACCAACTGATTGAGGTTCAACAGCTCAGAGTAGAGGTCGAT
>SNQJ01S0255552.1:0-12560 GCA_010110895.2 Picea sitchensis | reverse complement strand
TACAGTGAACGAAATTATGAATACTAACATAATCAATTAGCACTATTATCTTTTTTTTGGACATATCCTTCGATCTTGAGGGTTTGAGGAGTGTTAATTCCATTCAATGCATGACATGATATGGTGGGAGTCATCTCTTCAGAAGAAATCTCTTCTACATCTTCATCTTGAGATGGTTCTTGTTCTTGTTCTTCTTCCTCTTCACAATCTATGTAGAATAATTTCTTCTCGCCACACTTATGTCCCTGTTGGCTGCCCAACTAGCATCTTGTTTTTCATTGTCATTTGAAATTCAAAATCACTTCCTATACTCACTGCCTTCATATGTCAATATGCATCAGATTTATTGATTTTGTTTTGCAAAGGTGTGATTGTTTAGTGTCAATCAATCTTGTTTGGATTTTTACCATTTTCGTGAGAATATGTTTGTGTCACTTATTAATCGTTTTCTTTCTTCAATTTCATGACTGTAAAGCATGAAATTTAATCTTATTTTTGTGCATATCGTTGATCGAACTCTTGTGATAGTATCCCTGTACATGAGTTAAAAATTATTGTTTGATTGCTTTAATTAATCTAAGGTTTGAATAAGAGGATCCTTGAAATACATTTTTGGAAGGTTTATGAATTATGTTGAACAACCTAAGTAGACTCACTTCCTACAAACTAAGATCAATTCTAAAAAGTTTGGGTTTGATCGAACCAACTTATGAAATTGAATGTCGGGCCTGAATCAAAACCTTGCTTAAAACTATTGATTAATATGGATGATATGTGATTTCATTTAAAACCTTACCTCTCTAAATGGTCTCGATATAACACTTTGCCACCAACCATTGTCACATCATGACATGATGTTAGTAATGTTCAGTTAACATGGGCTGACCTTTCAATTGTCACATGAATTATTACCTTACGTGGTGTTAATGTCCTCAGAATTAGGTTAGTAGCTTGTGGCAGGCCGCAAGGATTTCATGGGGTTTTTAGCTTTGAACCTCTATGTCCTCTGGTCTATTGAAGGTAATCAGGACTTGGAGTGGGAGATAATGGTAGAGCATCCTCAAATCCTCAATTATGTGTTTATTGTCAGGTATGTTCGTTCGACCTCTTTCACTATTTATGGGTTTGTTCTGTTGCGATTACAAAGTTCTCCCCTTGATGAAAACTATTTATGTGTTGTCTGGTTTACCTCTTTCAAGTTTATGGCTCTCATAGTTAGGAGAGAGATGAATGACCTGCAAACCTTGTTGTCCCATGATGATGCAACAAGTAATCTTGCTCAGGTCGGTTGGTTAGAGTTTATCCAGTCATTTAATGGTTTTAATTTATAAGTTGCTACGACATTTTACAAGACTTTTGATGGAACCAAAGCCAAAATTGGGGATGTCTAGATACATGTCACAAAGGAATTCATCGCTAAGACAATGGGTTTGTTTCAGAAAGGTGAAAGGTGGTTTAAAAACATGAGGGTAGCCAAAATTCCACGACGGTCTCTGTTAGCATCCAGGAAGTCACGATACCACATAAAGGGTATGCCTTTAGAGATTTTTAACACTAGTTGGCACATTATTTTGTTAATGATAAAACAATTCATTACCTTTGAAGATCACTACGACCTAGTTTTCTATTTTCACATATGGTTATTTACGGTGTTCCAGGGGTTTAGTTTAAATTTTCCTTTCTACTTACTTAAAATCCTGCAAAACATGTTGAAATGTTATCAATGACCAAGCCCTAACCTTGAGACTATCTTATTTCACCACGACCTAATTCACACCTTGGTCGAATTTCATCTGGTTAGCACAGGGGACACTTGGCAAGGTTTTCTGGTAAGAAATGAATTCCTACTGTCACAAATTGACCCCATCATCGATTCAATGCAGGGTGTTGAAGATCCTTTATCTCCCAAGGCTTCGCCTAATTCCCCTCATGATTTTCGAATTGAGATTCAAATTCAGAGTGACCCTGTTGTTTCACACGATGCCCAAATAGAGGTGTTTCCTATGGCTATATTGACGCCCAAAATATTTGAGTTCGTGCCTAAGAAACCCTTAGAAGTTGTCCTTAGTCATTTGAGAAATCAGGTGAAAAATGTTGATGATCAATCACAATCTACGAGACCAACAGTGAGTGAGAAACATAAAGAACAAGTTAAACAAAATATGCATTTACATGAGGTCTGTGAAGTCGATTTTAAAAACAAAAGGAATGGTCCTATCCTGTCCAGAATGGTAAGGAATAGGCATAAACGAAGGAATACTCCCATTCAAACGATTATGATAGATGATCAAAACTCGGTTGAAGGTACAAGCACAGACTCTGCAGAGGTTAGTCATCCAAATTACGATTTTGTTTCTAATTTTCCCACGTTCCTCCAAGATTGTGAGGGATTCTTAGGAATCTGAGCCGATCTAAAGGCCAAGTTAGTACAAGGAAAGTCTTCAGACTCAAACCACCAACAACCGCTCCTGAATTTGGAACATGTGTGTTGTGACAAATGTTTAGCGTGGGTCGAGAGGTATTACACACACGTCTTATACCTATGAATGCGCCTTAACTAGGCTATGATGTAGAATAGGGATCTTGAAAGAGAAAATTGGGAGTTGAGGTTTGAAATACAACAAGGTGTTCCTTGGGTAAACAAGAAACCCAGAAAATCGGGAGATATTATTATTAAGAATTCAACCAATGTCAATGTTATTATGAGATCAGATATGCATGAATCCTCTTTTTCCAATGTGTAATTTGGGTAAATAAATCTGTGTTTTTATTTATTTTTTGATTTGTTTGTTAAGAATTAGTTGTTACATTATTTTTAGACTAGCTACAGAATCAAAGATTATGTAGATTGTCTTAATTTAGTTAATGAGATTTTAAATCGGATTTTAATTTTATTTTTAGGTCTCAAAAGGAACGAGAAGATGTCATGTGCATTGTTTGGTTAATGAATACCATGACATACTTATTTTTAGAAGTAGGATATATTTCAATTCAGAATATATGTTTGAATGACTGTTATAACAAACTTTCATAAGTTTTTGTTAACATTATCATTATAAACTCAGATTAGTCTGTTTGATCAATACATGGTTCATTATTATTATCTATATATTAATTCTTTCAGCCTTTTTACAGTCCTCGATTCCAAATCATATATTTTCAGGTGATTGTATTATATTGATGCAAATCTTGAATTGTATTGAATTTTGTTCATATAATTTGAGTTTGCACAGACCTGTTTGTTCAAAATGGAAATTTATTTCTTAATGTAAATGGTCATTTATATCCTCACTTGAGATTAATAACACAAAAGTTGTTCTTTCTGTATTATGAATGCGATTTGAATTGTCGAAGTGAAGTGACTTCCTCTTGACATTTTTGTAGTCTTAGAATTATATAATTGTCTATTATATATTTCTCTTAACAGGCAAATTGCAGGAGCAATTTGCTACGGGAAGACACAACCACAATTTCTTTTTTTAACACTGGCCTATTCTAGGCTAGTAGTTTTCCGTTATTTGATTTGTGAATGCAGATTCACCTTTAAACTTAATACTTTGCTTATCTACGTCAAATTATTATCATCTACATTCACTCTTTTCTTTTTCTTTTTTTTTCAAAGGTAAAAGTAGATTAATAATTAATCTTAGATCTCTTCACATTTTGCCTCAGATTTGGTACTCTTTTATAAAATTAGTTTCCAAGGTTTTTTCGCAAATATTGCAATTTATATATTTGTATATTTTGTATATATAGAACATAAATTCATATAGTAGATAAGTAGTTTGTTATTTTCATATTTTAGTTTAGATCCCTTTATCGGCCAACATAGACATAAAACCCGTCAGGGCGAGTCATCCCAAATAGCTTAGGTTACTTAGACAACCTCAGATCGGGCTTTCCCTCATAGTTGATGGTGTGTTCAAATATGCCCGTCATTAAATGACGCTAGAAGGAGGGCCAACTGGATAGTAATGGCACGAGGGGGTTGAAAGACACCTCCTAACAATCTCTCTCCAGTTATAACTCGTAGTTGCTTAGACTCCACTATTTTACCTGATACAACCACTACATTTGAAGCCCAAAATATTATTCCTGTCGAACCTACAACACCGCTTCCTGAGGGAATTGATGTCCAAGAGATTATCCAAAATTCTCGTCAATCAATAATAAGAACCCAAGACGCAATGGCCAGACTTAGACAATTTGGTGAACAATTACATCGACCTCTTGATTTTTCCAATCAACAGGAAGATACTCCTGCCATTGGTACACAAAATTATGCATTGTGTGATATCTTGATTAATCCATCTGAAATGCTCATTCTAGGTGCTGGGGGATTTGGACTTCCTCCTTCACCACCCGACCCTTCTCCACCTCCTTTAGGAGGAGAATCCTTTGACGAAGAAAGTTCATCTTCTGAACAATCTCAAACTTCAAATAATTCACAGAATTTAGCCCAGATGGCCAATCAAAATAATCCCGCCAGGCCTTAGCTTGACCAAGATGTTGTGGTCATACCAAGACCCCAACATCCTTTACCTAAACATCCTGAAAAATGGTTACCGAAGTTTGATCCCGATTCTAAACAATCAACTGATGATCACATAATTTTTTTTATGTTGGTTGTTAGGCTTAGAAATGTAGAACATGAAGAGGTCGTATGCACGCTATTTCCTTATACCTTAGAAGGAAATTCCTTCACATGGTACTTTGCACAACAACCTCAAACTATTGTTCCCTGGGATAGATTTGAAACCTTTTTCTTAGAAAAATTTGGAGATGTCAAATCTCTTGAAGTCTTAGTCATAGAGTTATCCAATATGAAGATGAATCCCAAAGAAAAGGTTAAAGACTTTAACCAAAGCTTTCTTACACTCAAAAACAAGATCCCTGCAGATTCTATGCATGTAGAAAATATGATTGTTGTTTATTATGCTAAATATTTACATCATACTACGACCATGTGGGTTAAAAGTTCCAAAAAGAATACTCTATTAGAAGATTTTGAAGAAACAATTCTCATTGAAAAGGACATGCTCAGCTTGAAGGATAACTCAAATCCTGAAACTGAATCAACCTCTTCTTCCAAGAAGAAGATATAAATTCTTACCAAACCACCTTCAAATAAGAAAGATCAGGAACCCATATATATGGAAAGTTTGCAAAAATCCTTTCAAAACTTATCCAACCAAGTTGTAGATTTGAAAAGAGCTGCAGAGGAAGGATCTTCTAGTAAAGGATTTTATCGACCACCTTTTAGAAGACCACTTCCAAATCCTCCCAATAGGTCAACCCCGCTAGCTGAAGGTTTGAGTTTAGAATAATTACACCATGCTATACATGCCTTATTAACTGGAGCTAATAATGCTTCTGATGTCCCACCTGAACAAAAAAATGATGTAGAAAATGAGGATGAGGGAACACCTCATGAAGAAGATTCATCCCCTCCATCTTTCAAACATTTTTTAGATAGAATTTTTCAAGCCAACTTTGAAATCGTACATAATAATCAACATCCTTGTAAGACTCGTAGAAAAAATCATCCTAAAGATCAAAACAAATCTGCACCTAATACAAACAAAAATGCAATATCAAAACAAACGAAACAGGTTGAAATATCAAAGAGTTTTTATTTCTCTGATATAGAATACAAACCTATTGAGGATTTCAAGAGGTTAAAATAAAATATTTCAATCTACAAGCTACTTAGGTTTCCCTACATGCAACCTAAAATGTTACAAAGCATAGCTGAAAACAGTAACAATAAAAAGAAAGATTCCCTAGACAAAAGCACAACTGAAAATAACAGTAACAAGAGGAAGGATGTTTTAGAAAAAAGTGTACCTAAAAACAACAATAAAAAGAAAGATGTTCCAGATAAAAGCATAGAAAATTTGGATAAAGTACCCTCGTATGCAACAGATAAAAATCAACAACCCCCAAATCCTTCTCCCACACCATGAAAAAGGTCTAACATGCCACCATTTCTATTGACATTTGAAACATTTAATAGAAATGCGCATAATTGCATGGTGGACTCTGGGGCTTCATCAAATGTGATGCCTTTGTCAGTTTGTCAAAAAATCGATGCTGAAGTTAAGCCATCTGATATGAAAATCATTCTGCTAGATATAACTAAAGTTATTGTGGTTGGGGAGCTTAAAGATGTTTTTATCAGGTTATCATCCAATCCGAAAGTACATTAGGTGATTGACATATTAGTAGCAGATATTCTAGAAGTGTACGGTATGTTCTTCAGCAGGGATTGGTCTGAACAAATTCATGGTTATTTTGCTACACATTGGTCTCACTTGTGGTTTCCACTCAATGGTCAACCAAACAAACTTAGGGTCAACAAGGAACATTATCTGAAATATACAGTCACAAATCCGAATGATCCAAATGAATCGTTTGTCCCAAGTGTGAATGCATTAGAAGATCAAGGTATGAATACCTTCTTTGGGAACTTTGTTGTTGAAATATCTACTATTTTAGACCTTGATCAACAATTTGTAATATTAGTCTGCACTCAAGTAATGGCCCCAGATCATGCTGTGAATATTGTAAATAGTTGTGAGAATGATGGAATTTGGTATTTATACTTTGATGGGTCTAAATCACGTGAAGGAGCCGGTGTTAGTTGTTTATTGATAGATCCCAAAGGTAATAATACATTCATTGCTTGTAGATTAGAATTCAATTGCACAACTAATACAATAGAATATGAAGCTCTCTTGCAAGGACTCAAGAAAGCCATTGACCTCGACATCTAATTCCTAGTTGTATTCGACGATTCTAAAATTGTGGTCAAACAGGTAAAAATTCCATTCACTGTGTATCTGTTCATCTCAAAACTACCAGATTGAGGTATGGAACTTGATTAATAAATTTCTCGCCTTTAATATAATTTCTATTCCTAGATCTAGTAATTTTGAAGCAGATTTGTTGGCAAATGTAGCATCAAAATTATTGCGTGTTGAAGGTTTCTCTCCTAATTCATTTTCCGTTGAATTAATATTTAGGCTGTCAATTCTAGATAATATCACTAATTGGCAGGTGTTTGACGATGATCAACAGATCATAATTTTTTTGCATATGGAAGACACTTTCCAAGGTGTTGTAATTGATGAAAATAGTCATGACGAAAATCTCCGCTACTTTATGTTAATATTTGATCCACGATCGGTTGAAAGTTCATCTGACATGGTAAATTCTATCCCTAAATCTGTCATTAGATTAGAAAAGTTTTATGATTTACATGACAAATTTAAGGGAGTAGTTAATTGTAAAATGAATAGTTCCTTGTTGCAATATGAAACTATAAACTTAGGAACACATGATCAGCCTCAGAACATCAATTTGGGAAAAGGGTGTACACAACAAGAAAAGTCAACATTTATTAAAAATTTCAAAGAATTTAAAGATGTGTTCACTTGGACTTATGACGATCTAAAAACATTCGATCCAAATATAATACAACATGTAATCCCCATGAAGCCTCAAGTCCAACCGTTCCAACAAAAACTAAGAAAGATGCCCCCAAAGTTAGAGCCCACAATAAAAAAGGAATTAAATAAGCTATTAACAACTAAGATCATCTTTCCTATTCGACATACCCAATGGGTGTCCAACTTAGTCCTGATAAGTAATAAAAATGGGGAAATACGACTTTGTGTCGGTTTCTACAACTTAAATCGAGCCTCTGATAAGGATAATTACCCCGTTCCACCCATGGAACAGATCTTACAACAAGTATCTGGTTCTAAACGAATATCTTTATTGGATGGTTTTTTGGGATACAACCAAGTCTTGATGTCCCCATTAGATCAACTTAAAACTACATTCTAGACCCCTTGGGGAACTTATGCTTATCATAAAATTCCTTTTAGACTAATTAATGTTGGGGCCACTTTCCAAAGGGCCATGGATATCGCTTTTCGTGGGATTATAAATCAGTCAATGGTTGTTTATTTGGATGATGTTACCATCTTCTCAAAAGATAAAAACAAGATCACTTATCTCACCCGAGGAGTGTATTGGAATGTTGTCGTAAGTATGGAATTTTGTTAAACTCCAAGAAATCAATCTTCATTGTTGATCAGGGAAAGTTACTTGGTTTTATAGTATCAAAAAATGGAATGATGATATATCCCGAGCGAACGCAATCCATAGCCAATCTTTCTCCTCCGTCGTCCAAACAAGCTATGTAATCTTTTCTTGGTAAAATAAATTTTGTCAGACGTTTTGTGCCTAGTTTTTCTGAGATGGTTAGACCCTACAAAATATGATAAAAAAGGAAGTTGTTTTTAAATGGGGATCACAGGAAAACCAGGCCTTTAATTCCATCAAACAAGCTATAACAAAAGCTCCATCCTTGATGAGTCATGATTTTTCTAAAGACTTTACTCTCTACACTTTCGCATCAAATAGATCATATATTGCGGTACTCACCTAGAAAAATAATGATAATAATGAAATCCCCATTTCATTTATGAGTTATACTTTTAAAGGAGTAGAATTAAACTATATTGCAGTTGACCAACAAGATTTTGTTGTTTTTAAAGCAGTAAAACACTTTAGAGCTTATCTTTTGAAATCTAGAACTAAAGTCATCGTTCCCTACCCTACAGTAAGAAATTTATTAGTTAAGAGCTTGTGGAGAAGAGGGCTCATTGGATGAACTCTCTTCAAGAATATGATCTCAAGATTAAACCAACCCAAATTGTTACAGGTCAAGGTGTTTGTAAATTAGTGGTTGATTCAATTAATCCACCTGATAATGAACTCATCTTACCAGATGAAACATTGTCTAATGAAACGTAAATCTTTTGTGTACAAACTATGCCAAACATGGATGATTTTAGGGGCTAAATTTCACTCATGGGCTAATTTTCCATGGTTTTTCCAAAAACAAGATTCACTATTTTAAAAATGATTCGCCCAAATTCTATAGGATAAAATTATTTTACCTTAAAAATCGCCAAAAGTTTATAAAAAATATATAAAATCCTTAGAAATATGAATATTTTTACAAAAATATCGCCAATGATTTCTAGTTGGCATATGAAGGATTAGTAAGATTCACCAAGGTTTATACATTTTAAAATAAATTTCCATCCTTAAAATCATCCCTGGTGCCAAATTCCTGGTATAATGATATTAAGTTTTCCTTGATACATGGAACTACTCCACAACATCTTGACGCCAAAAGGAGAAGAGAACTAAGGCTCAAATATGCACCTTTTCAATTAATTAATGATGTGCTTTTCAGAAAAAGTTTTGATGGTGTATTGTTACATTGTTTGGAACAGGAAGAATCTGAAAAGGTATTGGCTTAATTGCACTCTAGTAATGCAGGAGGTCATTTCGACGGTGAAACAACTGCTCACAAAGTCCTTAGAGTTGGGTACTATTGGCCCATGTTGTTTAAATATGCCCATGCCATAGCTCGCAAATGCACAATATGTCCAAAGGCTACAGGATGAATGAAGAAAGCCGCTTTCCCTTTGCAACCTGTTACAATCGATGCACCATTCCAACAACAGGGCCTGGATATCATAGGGACAATCAACCCAGCCTCTGTGCATCAACATAAGTATATTCTCACGGCAACAGACTACTTTACCAGGTGGTCTAAAGCCATGCCTCTAAGAGTAGTCAACATGAATAAGATGATTTCGTTCCTAGAAACTCATATCATTACACATTTTGGGATACCAAAATGTCTGGTTTTCAACAATGCTTCTTATTTTTCCTCATTGGACATGAATGTTTATGCTTTGGAAAAAGGAATCAATTTAAAATATTCTGCTAGCTATCACCCCAAGGAAATGGACTGGTTGAATCAATGAATAAAAATTTAATCAAAATCTTAAAAAGAACAGTGTCAAACAATCATAAAAATTGGCACACAACCTTGTTTAATGCACTATGGGATGACAAGGTCACCCCTAAAGTAGCCATTGGTAACTCCCCTTTCTTCCTTGTGATTGGAAGATAATCTATCTTTCCTCCCAATGTCCTGTTACCATCACTTCAACTATCCCAAAAGGTTTAGGAGGAAGAATGCCCCACCCTATAAAGTCGAATTAACACCTTACTTAAACTTGAAGAGACCGGAACATAGGCTAAACCTAAATTAGATCAACATCAACAAATTTTTAAACGTTGGTTTAATGAGATTTCATCCTCCGATAGAAACTTCAATGTAGGAGACCCAGTTCTTAGGAGAGATAAGGCACATGAGGATAAAGGGGAACACACCAAGTTTCAAAATCTATGGCTGGGACCATTTATTGTTAAAGAAAAGCCCGGTCCTAGTTCTTTTCATCTCCAAAATTTGGAGGGACAACCAGATACTTTTCCAGTAAATGGTTAGGACCTCAAAAAGTACTTTTCATAATCTACTTGTAAAAAGTTAGTTTGTAAATATCTAGTTTGTGGTGTGTTGTTTCTTTTTTATTCTCTTCTTTGAGTGAAATTTATTTTTTTCTTTGCCTGTCTTTTTGATGTTTTGTTCTACTGTTCAAAACTGATCATCATGGAGGAATCTAGTTTTAAAATACTGCATTGTCTATTGATTTCCAAGCCACCAACGAGAGTTAAAACCTAGTATTGAAATAAGAAAATATACCTTAGCCCTGATGGTTAAATTTTAAAACTGGTTGCTGCCATTTTTCTTTCCCTTTTCCTTATAAAGGATTGTTTCAGAAAATTGGTCTAACCCTTGAAAATCATGTAGATCTTAAGGATTATTATGCCATCCCTCATTCTTAAGGAACTTTCTGGATCTGTTGCCCCATCTTTTAGACAATCTCTTGTTCAGAGATTAATTTCAAATACCATGATTGGATCTGTTAGGGTCCTATAAATTATAGGAAATCTGATTATTCAATTTCTATCTGTTGTTCCTCGCATGAAAGCTCCCAGATTTCCTATTTTTCTCCGATGACTTTTCCCCTGTTAATGTCTGCCAGTCCAATCAGTCACTAGTGATCAAATATGCTTTTTCAAGTTTGTTAATAGGGTCTTAGGTCATTTTTTTTTTAAATATTTTAAAATAAAATTTGGTCATTAGTTAGTATGTCTAGGTCAGTGTTACTCCCTCTACCTGCTTATGGTTGTCATCATCCACATCATGGTCTAAGATTCATTTTTCAAATGCCATCCTAAATTCAGTCATATTCATCACTTGAGTCATCATTAAAGGGAGTTAGCAGATTAGGGGCAAAAGAATAAAGGAAATTTCTCCTTGTGAAATATCATGCCACCATCATTAGCAAAAATCAGCCTCCATCTTACAAAAAGACATTCAAAGCATTCAAATTTCTCATTTCACTTTCATTGAACACCTCTCCATCATTGAGTATCATCCCAGCCACCAGAGCATCAAAATTCATCCTCAAAGCACAGGGTTACCTCCTACGTTGCGCTTCTAGATCACTTGCTGCGCTTTTGAAATTGGAGGTCAATCAAGCATCACACGGGTTCATCTTCGCATTTCAAAGTTTCCAGCATCTCCTTGACAAGTAATTATCATTTGGCACTCTTCCCATGCGTCATTCTTCTAAGAAAACTCAGTGAAAATCCGTCTCCTAGGGTTTCGCTGTGCTTTTGATATCCATGTGATTTTGCTTCATTTCAGTGGTAAAACACATAATTTTCCTACTCAATCACCTTCACCTACACCTTACATTCCTCTACTAAATATATTCCACACATATTCACTTCATTATCTCCATTTTCCCTACAAACCCTAGCCTATGCTACGCTTTTGGTAGTTGCCTAGGTTAGGATTGTGTTTCACCCATTTTTACACTTTCCTTTCACTATTCTTAAGAATTTTCACTTCCCTACACTCCCTAACAGTTACCCCTACCCTCTGTATTTTTCCCATTATTTTTCCTATTCCTATTACCCCCCATTCTCCTCCTCTAAATTCACAATCCTTTTCCCCCTATTTTCATAAACATACCACATCTTTTCTTTTTCCCACTAAAATCTAGGGTTACATCATGGAAACTGGAAGCAATGACACTAAGAAGAAAAGGTATAATAAAGGTGGACAAGTGTCCAGCTATGAGCCAACACAGGTCAGAGAAATCATGGCCTCACCTTTCATTAAGAAATCATTTGAAGATGTCAGTTGCCTAGGGTTTTGTGAAAAAATTCAAGAGGTGGGCTGCCATGCTAAATTGACCAGTCTCTTTGCCACCAATTTTAAGAAGGATACGACCACAATTGCAGGGATAGAATTCACCATTTCAACAGTTTCCATTTCCATAGCTACATGTATTCCCAATCATGGAGAAATATGGTTTAAAGGGATGGATTTGGACATTGAAAACTACAAGACCTTCATAAAACCACACTATAAAAACAATCCTACTCATATCTTTCCTTCAAACAGTTGCTAGATAGATATGCCCCATTGATGAAGATGATAATGAAATACTTCACTTGCGAAGGGAGATTTTCAAGAATGTACCAGTATCACATAAGACCATTGATGCATTTCACTACCATCAAGCCACTCAACTTGCCTCATTACTTATTCA
>SNQJ01S0255551.1:0-12560 GCA_010110895.2 Picea sitchensis | reverse complement strand
TGATGGTTTTCTTGGCTTGTGACAAGATGTCGCAGGAAAGTTTTGCAGCCATTGGAGAGTTGATTTTGTTGACGCCAAAGAGTTCTAAAGAGGGACTTGATTCTCAATGGGAAGGTTGACAGTCTTCCAAGCACAGAGAGAGCAGTGGGTCAGCAGCAGCCAGAGAGCAGTGGTTGAAGGACATAGCCAGTTACAGTGCACGACATGTCATAGTATTCAGGTGATTGTCGAAAAGATTTTGATATAACTTGAAAGTAGACAGATAATCTTTTGTGGGTCCAAAATCTTTTCAATGGGAAGGTGTGATCAAAATCTGGACCAGGGGTCAAATTTTACCTCGAAAATAAACGTTCTCAGAATTGCCTCAAAACGAACAAGAGCGTATCCCTCGTCATCACGAACCCAACGCAATTCGTTTCGTCTCAAACGGACGTCGGGAATGAGAGATATGGCGATCTGTTCGTCAAGTCAAACAGGGAAAAAAATGATGTTGAATGTACCAGTCCGTACAGTCTGACATGGCAGGGCCATACGACCGTATGATGACATGGCAGAGGTGACGTGGCAATCCATTATTGACAGATGTGGGCGAGTTATATTGCGACACGTGGCATGATTTTGGCGAATGGTGAGGTGCCACGTGGCCCAATCATGGGCTGCCACGTGGCACCCCTTTTATTGGCTAATGGTTTATTGGTAGGTTGTTCAAAATAATGTGGATTCCACGGGAGTCGAACCCTGGACCTCCCACCTAGGTGGAGCGCCTTTGCATGGTGTGGGTTACCAATAGCCCATGCTATGTTTCTTGTTATATCTATGGTTTTAATTAAATTTAAATTGAATTAATATGTGAGTTTGGGTGTGGACAGGGCTGGGGCTAAGCCCCAGCCCCCTTTCACATGAAACCACCACATGACCATATGCGCACACGTTTAAACGAACTCCAAACCCCCACGCACATTGAACCACTTGTCATTATTCCATTTGCCATTGTAAACTCAACCCTTTTTATTTGAGCGCGTGGTCACATGGTGACTCTGGTGACCGAGAGCTAGGCAGTTAGGGGCTGGGTGCGCCCTAACTGTCCTACAGTTTGGACCATTTTTTGGAACTTCTCGGTGCTAGGTTTAAACACGTGTTTTGGAGCGTGTTCTTGGTTCATGCACACAGAGGTGCGTTTTGTAGAGCCAGTTTCAGAAAGCTTGAAGGAAAAATGGAGGAGGCCTAACTTCTTCATCTTTTGGCCAATTGAGGTGCCATAAAAGCCCAGCTAGGGGTTTTTGGACGTGATGGATCCATTGGTGCTGTTTTCAAGGCCATCTGAAGACTTCTTCTACAAGTTTTTCACCATTGAAGTTTCAACAATCTCCAGGGAGCTTGAAGCCCTCATTGATCGAGGACATGGTTTGGTGAGACTATGTTTGTTTTCTGTGATTGAATAATCATTTTTGGCTAATTGATATGCTCTGAACACATTGGGACAGGTTTCAGAGTCTGTTGAGGACTTTTACAAGTGTTTTTTCCAAAGAGAATCTCAGGGAAGCTTATGGCCACATGTAAAAGAGGTCATGCCCGGATGAGCCATGATCCATTTTCAGAGTTCTATTAGTCAGTTTTGGGGTTTTTATGTGTTATGATCTCAATGGTACAGTCTATTTTTCCATTGGAGTTGAGCAGCAGATTGTAAAATAAATTTTGACTAATTAATCCCAGAGAGCCAAGTCCATTAATGGAGGCTCAAGGAGATGTAGCCCGAAGGGGGGTGAACTCCTTTATCATGTTGTTCTTGGTGTGAGTTTGATGGTTTATTTGCTGCAAGTTATGTTGCTGTGTTTTTATCTAAAGCACTTATTTAACCATTTAAAAGAACATTTTCTCACACATAAGCATTTACAAGAAGATACATGAACTTAACACATAAGTTTATCTTGCATATTTTAACACATGAAGCAAGGTCCTGTAAAGTTTATTTTAATGAAGTAGCGGGTGCTTGCATAACATAACAAGTCAGCCTTCTATTTTCAGATCATAGACCCAGAAAGGATTAAGGAAATATCTCAACTCTCGTTTCCTCACAGCAAGAAAGCTATGCAGTTGTTCTTCGGGAAAATCAATTTTGTGAGAAAGTTCACTCTCGTTTTCGCAAAAACTATCAAGCCCTTACAAAAGATGATCCATAAAGATGTTGAATTTAAGTGGGATGATGAATGAAATAAGGCCTTCAACGACATCAAGAACACTATATCCCAAGCCCCCATGTTGCAAAGTCCCGATTTCAACAAAGATTTCTTCCTCTACACTTTCGCCTCCAATCAATCATTAGCTACGGTTTTGAATCAGAAGGATGAAGACAACAACAAAGCTCTGGTGTCATTCATGAGCACCAACCTCCAAGGGGCAGAACTGAATTATCCTGCTATAGATAAACAAGCTTATGCAGTCTACAAAGGAGTAAATCATTTCAGATCTTACATCCTTAAGAACCATACCAAAGTAATCGTACATCACCCCTTCATAAAATCTCTATTTACTCAACAGGAGATGGGGGGAAGAAGAGGAAACTGGATGGAAATCGTTCAAGAATTTGATCTAGATATAAAGCCTGCCAAACTAGTTAAAGCACAAGGGTTATTTAAACTTGCAGTCGAAGCCCAAGACCAAGTAAAAGAAGATTCTGGATGGGAAAATGAAATGGCATTATGGTGTGGTGAAGCTTCATATCTTTCCCCAGGACGAGAGTCTTGGTATGAGAAACTGACTTATCTCCTGCACCATGGGACTTGCCCAAAAGACCTAAATCCCAAGGAAAGGAGAGCCCTTGGGTTAAAATCTACACAATATCACCTCATAAATTCAGTACTTTTCCAGGTTAATTATGATGGGGTACTTTTGAGATGCCTCGAATGTGGAGATGTAGATAAAGTCCTGAAGGATATCCATGATGGTCCTGCAGGTGGAAATTTCACAAGAGACACTACCGCTCATAAGATATTGAGAGATGGTTATTATTGGCCCACTTTGTTCAAAGATGCTCACACATACGCTAGAAATTGTAAAGTTTGTCAAATAAGCGCTGGGAGAGAAAAGAGGGCATCAGTCCCACTTCAGTCGATGATTGTTTCTAGATCGATCGAGCAATGGGGGTTAGATATCATAGGAGAAATTACACCAAACTCTTCAAAACAACACAAGTACATACTTACTACCACCGATTACTTCATGAAATGGGCAAAGGCCATCCCTGTGACTCATGTAAATGAGAAGGTGGTGATCCAATTAATTGAGCAACATCTAATCATGAGGTTCAATGTCCCCTCTATTCTTGTTTTTTATAATGCAACTTAATTCTCTTCCACTTTGTTAACAGAGTTTGTCCTAGACAAAGGAATCATAATTAGATACTCGGAAAATTATTATCCATAGGGAAACAGAGTGGCAGAATCAACTAATAAGAACCTAGTGAGGATATTGAACAAAACAATTGCAGACAACCAAAGGAATTGGCATAATCTACTCTATAATTCCCTATGGGAAGATAGAGTTACACCCAAAGAAGTTATAGGGAATTCCCTTTACTTTCTAGTATATGGACATGAAGCTATTCTCCCAAATGGACTATATCTCCCATCCCTTCAACTTGCACAGGAGTCTGAGGGACATCCCTCATCAACCTTACAACAAACAATTGACACCTTGATCATGTTAGAAGAAGAAAGGGAGAAGGCTAAATCAAAATTCATATCCCACCAATAGATAGTTAAAATATGGTTTGACAAGCATAAGGCTAAAGAGAAGAATTTTGAGGTAGGAGACTTGGTCTTGAAATGGGACAGAGCAAATGCGCCTAAAGGCAAACATTCTAAGTTTCAAAATTTGTGGCTTGGACCTTTCCAAGTGGCTGAGAAGATAGGGGAAATAACTGATCAGTTATAGAATCTCAGGGGGGAACCTGACGCCCTCCTAGTAAATGTCCAAACCCTAAAACAATACTTTCAATAAAAAATAAAAATAAAAAATTTACATGCATATTCTCATAATTTGGTTTTTAGTTAGGCCGATTGTGAAATGCATCTTCTTTTGTTTTTGCTTTCTTTTATTATTTTGGACTTCTGTGCTTTCAAAGGTTGTGTTTAGCAAGACAATGATTGAACTCAAAACATGTGACATAGAAAACTCTCTTCCTAACTCATCTCTCGCATACAAAAATGAGAAGTGTCGAGGAACCTGCAATTGTTTTGAGGGGCTCTTTATCTAACCTGCGTAGATGAAAAAAATTGGAGAAATGTTAGAAGTGTCTGCTTAGTGGCTTGGTAAGACCTTAAGGGAAAGAAGGAAAGCTATAAAGGACTACATGCACCTCAGAGACAGAGCTAGTAAGTTTCACCTTAACCATCTCATCTTGCAAAATAACAGATGTCATCCTCTCCCATTCACTCAAGGCATTCTACCGGAATAAAATTGACTTTATCAAATGAGTGGACAGTAGGAGAGGGTATGCAGATATCTCCACCGGGGCTATGGACGCTTGCTGGCAGCGGAGCAAGGTCTATGATGTTGGGGTGACTCTGCCAAGGCTATGGACGCTCGCTGGTAGCAGAGCGACACCGCAGCGAGTGAGTAAAGGTAAATAAAGGCTCCATGCCAGTGAATGTTTTAGTAGACTTTTTTTAAAAGAGGGCATGAGTCAGGGTTACAGGAAACAAAGGAGGAATAAAGGTTTAAAAACCCCACAAGCAGACCCGGAAGCATCAACCAGGGAATTTCAAATGCAAGGGTAGAAGAGGCTCTAATTTAAAACCAGTTAAGTTCTCCATCGGCTTTTGCATTAGTTGAGCCCTGAAGGAGGAACACATATTTTTCTTTCACCCAGTAAGTCGCCATTTGTTGAGCACTCAACACACCCTAAAAAATCCTATGTCAAATTTTACTTTTTTGGGTACCACTTGATCTTTTGCACTGTCTGATTTGTCTTCAT
Source organism: Picea sitchensis (assembly GCA_010110895.2). Classification (NCBI taxonomy): domain Eukaryota; kingdom Viridiplantae; phylum Streptophyta; class Pinopsida; order Pinales; family Pinaceae; genus Picea; species Picea sitchensis. Next base: position 7,585 of record SNQJ01S0255551.1, on the reverse strand, counting down.
TGTGGAAAATGTTGCCTTTGCTTATCATTTTGTTTCTCACTTAAGTCTCTCAAAGTTTTCTTGAAAATGAGAAAACCCATAACTTAAAAAAACTAACATTTAATTAAAGAATCGACAACCAACACTTTTCCCTGACGCAATCAAAGATTCAGAATCGAGAAGAATTAAAGATGAAATAAAATCACTCAAGAAAACTGTAGTTGTCGAGCGTCGATCCTCATCGACGTTAGCAAAAGGAAGTTTTTGTTTGCGACAGGCATCAAACAAGGATATCGTCGATGATCGATCCCTTTGACATCGATAAGAGGCTAAAAGAGTAAGTGTTAACGTAGAAATAAAGGCTTCGTCGATAACCGATCCCCGATACCTTTTGGCATCGATGAGTTTTAGAAAGATAGCTCGTAGAGAACGTGATAAGTTGATCCCTGATTGTCGATATTCGATACCTTTTTCGGCATTGTCAGTGCCAGGTTTAACTTAGATCTCACATTTTGAATAAAGTCCTGAGCCCGACTATTACCAGCGAGCTAAGTCACCGGTCTACGATATCTTATGTCCCAAACCAGTTGTGCCATGATGGTACCACTGAGCATGAATTCTAGGATAACTTAGAGGAAATACGGTTTGTCCAAATAATGTAAAAAAGAGGGTGTTGCACAATGAATACCCCAGGTTTGAAAGTACGTTCCAAATAAGACAGGAAAAGATATGGACAAAACACACAAGGAATTCATATACAAACAAGAAGATAATACATTCAATTTCTATAACTAGAAGCCTTCCATCAGTGTCTCATGACTTTTACATTATATGTTGAATGAGATCAAAGTACATACAATAGACGTTCTCGACACTATGGGGCCAACCAATCTGGGTTACCTTGAAAACTTGAGATTTATAGGTAAAGGCGCCGCTTGGTTGCCCCACTCTCTAGTTGTTATCCCTAGAATCTAAGAAATGGGTTTTCTTTTCTTCCAACACCCTTTGTGAATTACGCAACTGGACAATTGTATCATGCACTTCCTGCATCTACCTTTTGAGCCACTTCATGTTCCCGTCGTGACCTTGCGATGCTGACTCCTCAAGGGTTTTTTCCACCAATGTCGTCTTATTGTTTTCTTGATAGAGTTTGGCGAGCGATATTTGTGCGTGTTCTAGCTGTTGAGTCGACTGTCGAACGTTAGCGCCCCTGGCATCCATTCTCCTAGTCCTGCTCCCTCTTTCCCAACAAATGCCTTCGATGGGCTCCAGCCGAATAGCGTGCATAAGTAGTTTTTCGGTGATCGATCTTGCATGTGACTCACTTAAGACCTGGGTCTCCCCAACTTCCTTGTTCTTCCTCGACCTACCCCTTTTCCGAGGCATCCACTGTGAGGGAGACATGTCTTCCAACACTATCCTCTCTGGTGCGACTTCTTCCACGTTGACCTTTGTAAAGTGCGATATCATCATTTCCTCACACAGATGGAAATCCCCTTTGAAACCTTGGGGTTGCCCGTTGCAAGTAAGAACGAATCCCAGTGTCGTTGGGGCTCAACCCTGGCGCTTCTGCCACTTTGTGTGCCCTTTCTTATGTTGTGAGAAGTTCCCATGGTACAACACATATCTATCATATGCAGGGAATTTTGTGAAGGCTTGAAGTAGAAAAAAAAACTTGATCAGTCTGGGCTTGCGAGAAAAACTACCAACAATGCATAAGCTCGGCCAGTGAGTAGAATGCATGCAAAACAATCCAAAACTTATAACCAAGCGTGAAATGAGTGGAAACATGCTGCGGAACACTGAATTCATGGTGACTGGATGTTTTGAAGAAAAATGAATATTTTCTGTGGCACATCTGCACGACGGGTACATTCTGGGGCATGCGAGCTACGACCGTTTAGAGCTGCAAAGTCTATTATTATGTGAGCATCGTGATTTATTATCTTTTAAGCCTTCATGATGACCTGATAATGGTCGATGCACTTACTGATGTGACTTCTATTTAGGCAACTGGCCTTGATCTAAAACCTGTAACCAGTTCCCTTATGACAAGATTCGACCCTTTTGGAACATACTCGTACTTTCGACATATGTTTGGACCTAACATCCTTTTCCGACTCCAAGGTCCAACCGAACACTGGTATAACTTCAACTTTCAATTTCTTCCGTACCTGACCTTTTCATGCTCTGGCACACAGATATAACCCACTCTCACTAGAGAAAAATGATGGCACTAACAAAAGCGGGGAGGGCGAGCAGTTCGAAAGATTGCAGGGATCATGTAAGTATCAAAAAACCAGGTTAGCAAGCTTTACACGTTTGTATCGGTATGGATTCTTCACATTTACACTTTGTACGTATGTTTTTACCAAGTGGTTCTATACATAGTCTCTAAACAATTTTAATTTCAATTTCAAGAAAGATGCCCCCATTTGTTGAGCAAGAACGACTTGGGAACCTCGTCGGAAAATTCTAGAAAATAAGTCAAGCGTGAAAGGAGCTGAGTCAAAATTAACAAAGTAGTGGAAGATATCAGACTCCCAGAGTTCCACATGCCTAGCGACCCCATCAATTGGCACGGAAAATCAAGTCGCACATCAAGCAAGATTCATCATGGGCCGAAAGACTAGAAAAGGTGATCGAGACAGCGCCAGGACAGGTGCAACAATTTATGGAACACCCGATCAAAGGTCTAGTTGTGCTACAATAGTTAAGTGCCAGTCTGGTCAAGTATCAGGCCCATACAATGGAGATAAGAGAAATTTACGCAGCCCCGATGGAACAACACAGATTTCCATACGCCCACACTTGTGAGGATTTGTTCATGAATTGGTCAGAATACGAGAAGAATCACCCGTTCAAAGTGATACCTTGAGATGATTGTTAGAAAATTGTTAGGCGATAATTACACATGGCGAATTTTTTCTTACTTATCTACACTTAGCCGTTATTTTCAGTTGAATTTATGTTATAAATAAGAGCATCGACCAATTAGTTAAGGGTTGATGGTTTTTGCAAGAAACTCTCTTTTTCTGGTTTGTTAAGAATTATTTTGGAGCTACACGTAATTGAGAAGTCCTTCTGAACCAAAGACAAGTGATGTTTTCATCAAATGTATGTTTGATTGGGTGTGAAGAATAACTATTTCCTATATTGTCTCATGAATGGATGTCGTAACGAGTAAGAGCTATTGAATTTATTGCTAAGTTATCTGATGCAATGTTTTACAGTTCTTTTCTTTAATGACGAAGATGAATCGTTGTGTTGTTATGTGATGGATTATTAGAGTAGGTGAATTATTTTACTTGCCATTGTTTATCGCATATGTGTTTTCTTTCGCATAATTAAGTGTCTCAGAATGTAATTGGATGTTCATATGGTCAAAATATTAGTACTATGTATGTGGTATACAATTATTGTCTACAAGCTTGAGTAACGAGTTATCCCAAGCTTAGCCTTTTCTTCAGTAGTTAAACTTATCCATGTTTTGTTATCTAGTTGGTTTATACCAGCTCACATCTTATATCAGTCCCAACTAAGAGAAAATACAAAAAAGAGAAAGTCCAAACCGAAGGAGAGACCTTCACAAGAAAACGTAAAGCCCATCAATTAATTGACCGAATCGCAGGATCTGGAGAACCATTCCACCATTAAATGCTATAGAGTCTAATTGGGCCTTGATGGCGGGTTTGGTTCCTATTGTTGAATTAAAGGGATTTAGGACCCATCAACAAACTCCATGCCCAATGGAATGCCTTTGCAAACATTTTTTTCCCCTCTCCCTTTCTTACTCAGTCTTGTCGATCCACTCAAGTAAAAAAAAAATTAATCATTTATATTTTGATGGGTACTGGGATTGTTCTTAAATAATTTTAAGAACAATTCCCGATGATAATATTTTATGTGTCGTTGTCGGGGATGAAATTGAAGATCTTCCCTGGGCTGTATGACACAGATTACTACCAGTTCGTGATGGTGAGCAAGGATTGGTGACATAACAGATGGAAAATTTTCACCATGGAAACTCCACACATTTGAAGAAACTTGTTGGTGATTCAAATCAAGTTATTGGGCTCCACTAAGGAACAAGCTCGAATAGAAAATGGAAGGAAGACACAAGAAGTCCAAGTATCAAGATATAAGTTTTCTTTAAGAGCTCATATTCTTTTTTATCAGTTATTTCCTATCCTTTCCTTCATATATCGAGAGAATCATCATTTTCGTTTTTTACTCTAATGAACATAAGCCTACTATTGTATACCCCTCTTTGAAAGAAGAAGGTTTTCATTCTTCTTACATAGTTGATGTTGACCCTAGTCCTTCATCTGAAACATATGAGAACAATTTTTGTATTCAAATCCTTCATGAACATGATCAACCCTGTAACCATGTGAATGATACAATTGATTCACCACCTTCTATGATCATCGTACCATATTCTACCACCACTACTGGAATTTGCAATAAATCCATTGAAACTCACTTTCATCTTGCTGATGTTCAGTCAAGAAAAAGAGAAAAAATGTTTAAACCCTTAAAACTTCCATCTACTCTTCATCCTTACCCTCCCAAGTTTTTAGAATATATGCCTCTTTTTGTTGGAGAAGATCATATTATAGTTGAGAAGCATTTGGGAGATTTTCATAATGTCATTGACAATTTGGAAATCATGCATGAGGATGGGTTAGAGATGCTCCTTTGTGGTTTAAAAATCTAGATGTTGGTTCCATTGGTTCATGGGATGAGTTATTTGGTGCATTTTCAAGGCATTGGAGAGAGAACAAATCTATTGACGAGTACTTTGCTGAGTTTTATGATTTGAAAAGAGGGGAGGATGAAGCTCTTTCTATTTTCAATAGAGATTTTATAGTTTTATTGCAGCATGCCTTTAGATATCCGACCTCCTCAAGTTGTTGCTAGATTGTGTTATGTAGCAGCTCTTGATCCAAATTTTTCTCTTCTTCACCTAGAAAGGAGGTATGTCACCTTGCATCAAATGTTCATTGATGCTCAAGAGGTTGAGGACAATCTCAAAGCCTATAGAAAATTTTCAAATCAAGTTAAGGATGAGGAGTGAAATGCAGACATAACTAACAGGGAACATGAACAAGAAGGATGCCATGAGAAGGAGTTGGCAGAGCAGCCTATTGAGGAGAAAAATGTTGTCTCTAATTTTTTTTATTTATGATCTTCAAGAAGCCTTTTGTTTACCTGTATATGATAAGTACAATAACTATGATGAGGTTGATTTCCAAAAAACATCAGAAATATCCTTTCATCGAGAAAATGATGCTTTTCAACAATCTTATGTAAGCATTCAACCCATTTATGACAATTATGACCTCTATCATAGGGAAAATTGTGACTTAGATAGAGTTAAGTCATTTCCCTTATGTTTTTCTTCATTTAAGATTTTGAAAGAAATTTTTGAAGTTGCTTACAGAACAGAAAGAGTTGAGTTGCAAAGTCACATAAGTTTTTTGGAACATAATGATAAAATTATAAGTCAACAACAACTTTTCCATGTTCTTAGTGATCCTATGGTTCTTTATATAGAGAATTTTATTGAGGTTGAAATGAATGATAAGGAAAATAATCATTCTATTTCCATTTATTATGAGAATGATCTTGCATTTGAAAAATTAGAACAAGAAAAATCATCATTGAAGAAAAGGATACAGTGAAGAAATAAGATTGTATGTTACTCTATACTTGTGAACAAGAAGGAACTATAGACACAACCTGTCCTTTCCTTTTTATCGATCAACAAGTGGTATTCACGCATATTCTTCAAGATCCTTTTGTATTTATGTTGGAAACATCAGAGAATGACACCTTTATGATTTGCCTAGAATCAGTTAGTGGAATTGGTTCTTTAAGTGGATGAGTTTTCAAATTGGATTTAATTTTCAGTTTGAATTTCCATTAAGCAGGGTTATGCAAGGAATTTAATTAGTAGACAAGGTCCTTGCATGGATGCACTGGATTTTTTATTTCACCTGATCAAGCATCTCAGAGATCAGGTTAGAAGTAGGGGAATAAGATCATCATACGATCATTTTTGTTTCTTTTAGTTTTTTTTTTTTTTTGCAGTAGATCAACAATAAGACTCCATAGCCCAATGGATAAGGCACTAGAACTGCAATGTTCTCAGAAACTCACAGCAAGCATGCCATCCCTTGTGGAGCCAATGTTAGTGCATGAAATGTTCAGGAGTAAAAAATTATGGCTTTAGTGCATGTAAGAGTCTTGGTTTCATGATAGTGTTAATCATCGTGAAAGAAATAGGGGTCAACATTGGTCACACCCTTGGCCTTAAACTTATCATTATCATGTTTCTTGTCTCAAAGGGATGTACAAAAGGTTCCATTATGTCATTTTCAACTATTTGAGGATCAAATCAAGTGTCCAATCTACTTGTTGCAAACTCACATGAAAGTTCACAGCGTATCAAGAAGTACCTTATGCACTAATCTCTCATCATTGTACCTTGAAAATGTGTCAATGAATATCTTATTGTTTTCATCACATTCAATGCATCATGTTCTTCATTTTGGTTTCAAGGAACAAGTCTAACAATTTGAATGAAGTGCGTTGCCATAGTTTTGAAATTCGGCATTGCGAACTAGCTGTAGCAGATGATAGAAGATTGGACACTTCCAAATTTTTCCTAGTCTAGTTCGTGAGACACCAGTTGAAGTTCCAGATACACCAGGTACCTCTTTGGTGATCGTGTGTCGTTTGAGGGTTGATTGAACTGGATAATGTTATATCTTTTTCTACGCTGCAAACTACTACATACACTAGCACATTTGGCCCATTTTGCGACGGTTGTTTCGATGCTTATGCGACATTATGTCATTGATATGGCGACGAATTTGGAGTCTCTGAAACGTCGGTTTAGGTGACGTGGCATTTGCGATGAACTTGAGAAAATGTCGCATAAGCAATGATATAGGCAAACAATCTCAAACCAACTTTTCATCTATATTGCGACAACAACTTTTATAGTTAAACCGATGCATCAATAGAAGTTGTCATTGCATATTCGACAACAACTTTTTTGTTGTTTATGTAGCTAAACCGACACAAACAATAGAAGTTGTCGTCGAATCGGCGACGACAACTTTCCGCTGTCTATATGGAAAAATTGTCACAAAGATAAAATTTGTCGTCAGATAGCCGACGACAACTTTCCGTTGTCTATATGTCAAAACCGTCGCATAGATAAAAGTTGTCGTCGGATATCCGACAACAACTTTCCATTGTCTATATGGCAAAACCGTCGCATATATAAAAGTTGTCGGCGGATATCCGATGACAACTTTCTGTTGTCTATATGGAAAAACCGTCGCATATATAAAATTTGTCATCGGATATCCGACGACAACTTTCCATTGTTTATATAGCAAAATCGTCTCATATATAACAGTGGGCATCGGCTATGTGACGGCCAAAAGTTTTTTAGAAAAAAAATAAAAAAATATTTTGGGCATCAATTTTGATATTAATATTAATATTAAATCCCAAAGGTTATTGCATGAGCTCCGTATTGATTTCACAAAGCCTTGGGACTTCTTTGATGGAGCTTATCAAGGCTCGC
>SNQJ01S0255548.1:12213-24773 GCA_010110895.2 Picea sitchensis | reverse complement strand
CCTGTTGGAATGGGAGTGGGACATATATATGAAGTTGAATATGTCTGCCTCTGACCCTAGTGCATTGAGTTTGAAAAGGGCACGCAAAGGGCTTGAATCTTTCTTTGTACCTCGCACCACCCCTGGCTCTCAACCCACCATTGATGCTAAATGGAAGAAGATAGAGGAGGCTGCTTGGGAATGCATTGCTAGATGGTGTTTGATGCAGACATACCTTTCAATGCTACTAATTCTGCATATTATCAACCTATCATAGATGTTATAGCTGCATGTGATCCGGGTTTCAAAGGGCCCTAGTTTTTACAATATCAAGGGGACACTTTTACAAAATGAAGTCCAAAGAATAAATGAATACCTCATAGAGTTCAAGTAGTCATGGACTAAAACAGGGTAGCACAATCATGTTGAATGGATGGATCGATGGAAGATCCCCACACCATTCCCAATTTCTTTGCTTGCCCAAAAGGCACTGTTATCCCCAACTTCTAAGGATAACTAAGGAGATGATGTCTCGAGGCCCCCTCAGGTTGCAGACATGGAGACTAAGAGAGAGTTTGACCAATAGTGTCCACTTGTACAGACAAAGACCCACCTAGCCACCACAACTCCAGGTTGATCACAATGGTATCCACCACATCAGCTGGCCTATGGAAGAGCATTGGTCTTGCTCCATGAGGTACAAGTCAGATATTATGGTGAGAGTGTTGTTATCCCCCATCCTAGGGATAACTAAGGAGTTCTCACGTCTCGAGGCCCAGGTCATAGACATGGAGTACCGAGAGCTGAATGACTTAAGCATGACCCCGGAGGGCCCCTTTCTTCAGTGCAATCCATTTATCAACAACAACAATGTCCATCCCACCAGCCTGGTCCTAAAGTAGCAATAAGCTCCTACCCATGAGGTAATGAGTCCGGGTATCATGGTATGAATCACTCTGATTTTGGAAGCACTTTGAATATGTTGCATTAAACCTTTCTTCATTTCATGATGTTTTCTTTGAAATTATGGGCCTTTGCCCTGTTCATATCTGGAAGGGTGACATGGCACCCCAGGTTGATCTCCCTTTAGGATGGTTGCCACCAAGTGGCATGTGAAAATTCATCGTCCGTCCCTCCATACTCTCTACCACTTTCCATCTTTATCCCTCTCATCTCTTCTACCTTTGTTTGGACATTGGGATTGGCTACATGTAACACTAGGAAGGCTGTACCTTACCTTTGTGGGAAGAAGGGGCTAAAGGCCCAGAGGGTGCAGCTGGGAAGAGTTAAGAGGCAATATTGAAACCTTTGAGATGCTTCTGCCCAGGGATCCTGAAGAAAGCAGGAAAAGATTCTCAGTAAGAAAAGGGGACCCATAAGATACATAAACACTCAAGGTAAAAGTTGATGGATATTAGAGGTCTCATAATGAGACGACCTATTATGACCATGAGCATGTAGCGGTATGACACTACCATCTATCTGTCACCAAACTAGGGGCTTTGGTGGCATAGCCAAGAGAAAGGTGGGTCTCATCACAAGCCAACTTCTCATCTCCGAAGTGTTTCTGTGGATAACGCCACCGGGTCAATGTTAGAAAGTGGCCTCAACTAGTTCCCCCTTGAAGCACAAAACAAAAGATCAAAAGAAATAAAACTAAGAGTAAAAGGCAATGAATGGGCTAGGAAACAATAACATTTATGACAAGGTGCAACTCGCTTCTACAAAGGCACCCAAAGGTAAGATTTACATTTCCATGTTATCAAATGTAATTCCTATGCCCAAACACTTACCCCATACCACCTCATACACTTACATGATCCAGATTAGATCCCACCTGGGAAACACTCTAAACTTAAGAGAGGTTAGCCCAATAGGACGCCTCGAGACTCCTTCTCCAAACCTAACTTTGTCAAATTGCATAATGTCTTTGAGCATTTGTCCTGGGTTAAAGGGGGCTCACGTACGTTCGTAATTTACTCATTGGATGATTTACATGCTATGATCCCCCAGGACTTAAGTGAAACCCCGGAGGGCGTAATTTGTTGCTGCTATAAATTTCTGTCAGTGGATAGTGCACAGAGGGGAATGATTAGCTGGGACCTTCATGGGGGCTTAAAGCCCATGAACGGATGTCAACTTCAGCCTGTGGGTAAGAAGACATCAGCATTCAGACCGAAGAAAAGAAGACGCTGCCTCTAAGGGCACCTCAAGTGCACCTAGACCTGTGGGGATCTTGCCTTCCACATGGACGCTTGGCCATCAAGGCATGACGCTCATCATGACCCCTCGACGCCATCCAGCTGCATTTTCATTTCTGAGGCATTTATGAGCCCAAGGGCACGTGGTGGGTTTCATCTCGGCCTTTGAGGCCAAGTGCCCCACCTTTAGGATCAACGCTCCACCTTAGGGCCTCAACGCCACCCTAGAAGGGCATGACGCCACCCTTTGAGGTGTCTTTAGATGCTAATTAATTTTATTTATACAATTTAAATTTATTTGTAAATTGGCCAGTTGGCCTTATTTGACCTAAAATTAATTAAGGGTCAGGGTTTTATATAAGTAAACATAAAGTACTTTCATTTTAGACATAACAACTCCTCACTTGAGAGAAGTGGACTGGAATTTGTCAATGTTCCACCAAGCATTCCCGGACCTGGGACGGGGATCTGGGACGAAAGGGGATCGGTGGTGGTACCCCCAAATTTAGGATTTTTGGAAATGGGGGACTGGGACGCTACATATATAATATAAAATATAAAATAAAAATTTTAAAATAAATTTTAAGATTTTGTAAATCATGTTTCAAAAGCATTAGAGACAATTAGAGACAACATATCCAAAGTATGCTCATGAATATATCAAAACTACACCAAGTGCAATACATATCTGTAGATCTAACATAAATACATAATCAATGAGGCTCTAAATGGCCTCTACAACATCAAATAACATACCAAGTTAGAAATACCGATATACTATAGGTGGGAATGCTAATGAAAAATACAAAATAGCCATAGGGTAGATACTAGAACCGTAGATGGAAGAATCTCATAGCTCATGAGTCGGACTATCAGTAGTCCCTCCATGTTTATAATCATCAAGATTGGCATCACTACTCACTCCGCTCTCCTCCATCCTCCTCCCCTATATCCAATGAATTTTGTGCATTTGTTGATGTGGACTGGAGGATGACCCCTCAAGAGGATCATCATCAAAAGTGGATCTGACCTAGCACTAGTTCATTAAGATCCAAGTTGGTTAATGCCAACTCAACACTTGTTCAAACCCTTATCATCAAAAAAAAAACACATCCCACATCTTTGTCTTTCCCTTCAACCACTCTTCTCTCTCGCATGTATATAAGACTGAGGTTGGTGTGTACATACACTACCAAGTCACCTGACACGACAACAAACTACAAAGAGAAGAGTTCAATAGAAGAGTTTATACTTGAGTGAAGGGTACATTTTACCTGGTCAGACAAAGAGTTCAACAATCAATGCCACCAACATCGTAGGTACATAAGAGCTTGGTTCTCTTGATTAAATGTCGGGTCCATACCCTCATACATGATAAAATCCATTGGTTCACTGCAATCTTGCCAATCTTGAAATCCTAAAATCGTCAAGTCTCGGCCGAATTTTGAATGGGACCTAAAATTCTACTTTCCATATGAAGTCCAATGAGGTTGGAACCACTCTCAAAAACATCCAAACAATTAATGGTACGTTAAAATTTTAAGGAAAAGGATGAAATGAAAGATAAAGGAGAATGTCACTCAATTAATTACACTACTACCCTCAGTTGCACACCAAACACCTTACAACTCCAACTTCTTACTTAGGGTTTAGGGAAACGTCTCTCTGAGTCCTCGTCCTCGGGATTTGGGAACGCTATCTGTGGAACACCTGGAATTTGTGCCCTACCTAGGTTTTATTGGCTGAAATTGTGAGGAGGCGACCTCTTGGAGTCTTCATGCTTGCAACTTGAATCACTCTGTGAAGTCATGTGGTAATCTAGTGTTTTCATGCATGATTATTCTCGGTGAAGTGCAAATCTGCTTTTTGTCATTACTTTGAATGGTTATGGTACATTTCTTGCTCATGATAAAGATTATGAAATTGCATGCTTGATAACCCCTAGAAGTGAAGAACTTAAATTACTACTTCTTCACTTTGTATTTGCTAGACTTTGCCTAATTGGTTTATATTGTCAAGTCTCTAAATCCCTAAAGTGCTAGCACCACTTGGGAGGTCTTGATTAATTGCCTGCATTTAAATATTTCTTTCAATTATCTAAAAAGGAGGAAAACCACTAGGTCCTAGAAGTGCCTACTCTAGTAGCTCACCTCCCTAAAGAATTGAAACCTAAGAAGATTTAAGTTACTACTCTTCTAAGATTCCTTCTTTACTTGGATAAACATAATCGCTTTGTTGCTTACCCAAATGAATGTTAAGCTAAACTTTTGACTCCATCATCCCTCAAAGGCACTAGTCCTTACACTTCTTTTGTTGAGAGATCAAACCAACACTCAAACCTTGAACTTTCTAGCTTTCACTAACTAAACTAACACTAACCTAGCCTAAACAACTAACTTGCTTTCTGCTGTTATAAATCACTGCTACAGCCATCTTGATGGAGCAAATTTTCTGCATAATCTATATTAAAAGCTAGCTAAACACTTCTAAACTTGCTTGTGACATTTGATTATCAATTTGCCTAATAAATGCTATCATTTCACTATCTTTTCAAGCAATTTTGAGAAATATTTCCTTTGCAGCTGTTACAAAATACTTTGGTTGTTGTAAACTGTCATTTAGCAATTTTATATCAGCTAGCATACCATTAAAAGGTTTATTGTTTTATTGAAACATTAATATAATTTTGTAATTTAAAACCATATTTTGCTTGTTGTCTTGTTTTGGGTAGGTACACTTCCATCCATTACATTTTCTTCATCTCTTAAGACATAAATACTTTTTGACTTGAGTGACCAGCTAGGAGGAAGGGGGTTAGAGGGGGGAAGGGGCCCTGAGGGCGTAAGCACTTTGCATCCTTGGTTAAGTTTCACTAGCCCTTTAGGTCACTAGGGACGCCTTTGGGGTAATCTTAACATACTCCCAAAACGTGAAGTAGCTCACAGGTGACAAGGATGAGGTCACCCTCTTGCACATAACTCAATCTTGGTTTCACCTTTGCCTTGGGATTTGGGAAAGTATAGATTGTGCCATAACAAGTGTCATTTCAATACTTGAGGCATTTGAGTTTGCTGTATCTATTACTGCTTTTGATTATGTGGAATTTGGTTTCTTGGACATGCTCTTTGCCCCATTTCACTTTGGTGGTCGACATTATGCTCTAGTAAGTGGTTCCACTCCTTAGGGGATAGGTATGCTACTGAGGTCCTTTTGACGAAGTTATCATGCCATTCCTGATCATATTTACAACTTCCCACACTTCATCCCCTCGCCTCCTCATCCTTTGGGATTTTTCTGTGTATCGACCCAAGAAGGGTTGTCCCTCACTTCATGGGAAGAAGCTATCAAGGCCTTAGGCTTGGACTGAAAAGATAAAAGCCAAACCATTAACCTTCTAGATGTCAGCTTCAAAGGATCTGGAGGACAATGAAATGTCTCTCTCATAAAAATTAATGGGACCTGTAAGAGAATGACTAATAACAAAATGCCAACCAAGGAGGAGCATGTGGGGGCACTGTTTTTATTGTTAGAAGCCCCACACATGTTTCAACTTGGGGAAGCATGATGTGATTGGTAGACAAGGTGGGCGATTTTTTTCATGCTTAGTAGAAGCTCCACCCTAACTTCAACCCTGAAACATCCTAAAAGATTAAAAGACAATAAATGGGCTTGAAAAAAAATGTTGCATTGCAAACTAAGGTGCAACACACCCTCTACAAAGGCACCCATAAGTGAGACACTACAACCCCTTGTGTCATGAACCCCATGCCCAAAAGTCTTCCTCTTAACCATGACACATCATCCACATGACTTAGAAGAAGGTCCCCTCACGAAACACCCCTAAACTTCGTGCAATGATTCACTCAATAGGTCGTTTTGTCAACCTCCCATACCTAAACTTTGAAAATCAGATAGGGTCTCTGAGCATTGGTTTATTTTGATGAGGTGGATTGGATGTACTTGCTTAGATGGCTCTTTTATTGATTTGATTTACTCATCCCCGATGCTTTGACTTGAGATCCGAGGGCATATCCATTTGTCTAGACCCAAATTTAGTGGACAGCTTTGGAGGAACAAGCATAGCTTAGGCTTCCATGGGCTTGAAGCCCATAAGTTGGATCTCAAGTACCAAGTATCTCAGAGCTCTAGGATAACTAAGGAGATTATGTCTCAGGCCCACAAGTCCTAAACATGGAGCACCGAGAGACGACCGACTTAAGCATGGCTATGGAGGTCCCCTCTTTTCTTCAATACAGTCCACATATCACCAACAAAAATATCCATCACACCAACCTGGTCCCGAAGTAGCAGTGAGTCTTGCTCCATGAGGTAAATGAGTCCCCATAGTTGTTTTGTCAACCCTCCCATACCCAACTTGGAAAATCAGATATGGTCTCTTTGAGCATTGGTTTATTTTGATGAGGTGATTTTTTATGTACATGCTTCGATGGCTCTTTATTGATTTGATTTACTCATCACGATGCTTTGACTTGAGATCCTTTGAGGGCATATCCATTGTCTTTGAAGGACCTAGTTAATGGACGCTTTGAGGAACAAGTATAGCTTGGCTTCCAAGGAGGCTTGAAGCCCATGTGTTGATCCCAAGGGCCTGGCCCGTAGCCTAGGATAACTGAGAGATTATGTCTCGAGGCCCACAGTCCTAGAAATTGAGTACTGAGAGACATATTAACTTGAGGACGGCCCTGGAGGGCCCATCCTTCTCTTCTTCACCTTGTCGTAAGAATAATAACCTCCATCCCATCTGGGCCTCGTCCTTCAAAGAATAAAGTAATCTTTGCTCCATGAGGTAATGAGTCCTGTATCATGGTATGTGTCACTGATTCTCAAACATTTGAATATGTGCATTTAATTCTTTTTACTTCTAACACGTGCTTGGACCTTATGCCTTCCACTTGTCCACACCTAGGCACTAGAAAGGATGCCCTAGTAAGTCGGGTCTCTATAGGGGCTCGAGTTGCCACTAGGGGGTTCATGAAAGGTCATCAGCCGCTCTCCATCCTTACCACTTAGATCTTTTCTTTTCCCTCATCCATCCCATACACTAATATGGGAATTGGATTGGCCAAATTATCAAAGGGTTGTACCTTACCTTATGGGAAGAAGGGGCTAAAGGCCCAGGGTAAAAGTAGCTAGCAAAAGATAAAAGCCAAAAGAACAAAACCTTCGTGATAAGCTTCAGCCTGTGGATCCCGAAAGAAATAAAGGCTTCTCAAGAAGAAACCTGAGGGATCCATAAAATATAATAAAAATCAAGACCTAGTTGGAGGATAGGGTTCTCAATGAGTTCTATTAGGTCCACTGCATGTAGCTGCATGGACACTACCATTCAACCGGGTCACCACTGTAGTGGCTCTCGGTGGCATGTGCCAAGAGAGTAAATCCTACTCAATGAGCCAACCTTCTCCTCATCTGGTGGAAATGCCTCTGTGATACACGTCACCACCGGTCACCACGCCGTGTCGTGCTGCTGTCCCCTAACTGGGCCTCTTGAAAGAAAAAAGAAATAAGATAAAAGATAAAGGCATTGAATGCTTGAAAACATTTGCATCCATGACAGGTGCAACCACCCTCTTCGTAGGCACCAACAGGCCATTGTGTAAGCCATACATTCCCCGGCTTCACCCATTGCTTAGACATCCCTACCACCTCACCCGCCATGGTCTGGATTTTTTCTTCACCCTGGAACATCCCACATCCAATGAGCACTAGCCCAATAGGGAATCTTATCGTCCCCTCCAAACCTGGCTTGCAGAATAGCATAACGCCTTTTGAGGACTTGTCCGGGTAAAGGGGGGGTCATGCACATGTTTAAATAACTTGGATTATTAGATGTGATTGACGTATTATGATCCCCTGTGATCTATGAGCCCATGGAGGGTGTACTTGTTGTCATTGCAGGACCACACCTGACCTGGCTGTGTACACATGGGGAGATGATTAGTTCTGGCCTCCATGCTGTGGCTAAAACTCCACTGCATGGATGTCGGTGACCCCGCACCAAGGGCGCATTACATCAAAGGTTTGAGATCTGGAGAGAGCAGGAGACGCTCCACCAGACGCTGGGCAGTAGGCCCTCGACCCAGGGGGGTCTTGCCCTCTCACTGTGATGTTGGCCTTGGAAGGACCATGACGCCACCCATGTGACCCATGATGTCACTCGACGCTTTGGACACTTTCGAGGCTGTTGTGTGCCAAGTGGCACATGTCGCTTGACCAGATGCCTAAGGGAGGCCTTAACGCTTTGCCCCCGAGGCCAATCTGCTCCCCAAAGTTGCTCCTGGAGGCCAACGTTGCCCTAAAAAGGCCTAACGTCACCCTAAAAGGGCATGACGTCACCTTTTCTGCTTGATTTAGGGTTTTATTATGTCATTTAATGTAAAAACTGGATATTACATGTAACTGGCCATGTCGACCTTTTTGACCTAATTCTGGTCATTGAAACTGTATAAGTAAGGGTTTTTGCCCTTGTATTTTTCATCATCTTTAATTCACACTTGGTGAGGTCTGAAATTTGCGCCCTATTTGGGGTGACTTGACTGAAATTTAGTGCGCACTTGTTGAAGGAGGCTAATTTTGGACTATTTTGGCAATTTTCTTGGTGGAAGTGTTCAACTAGGGTTTATGCTTGATGATTCTTGTTGAATGTAAGTAAGATTTCTGCACTTCTTCTTCATTGAATGGTTATAGTTATGTTTATCTTGCATTTACATTAAGATTATGAAATTGCTAGCCTAAAACCCTAGGAAGCTAAGCACATGTTATTGTCCTTGCTTTAAGAGCTTTCACTTACTAGATTTTGTTAAGAAGCCGATTTTCCTTGAAGCTTTTGCTAAGGGCCTTGCCATTGCAACACCTTAGCACTTTTGCTTCATTCAAGCCGTCATTTGCTTCATCTTTGAGCTAAAGGAGGAAAACTACTAGGGCCTAGGGTTTTGTAGTTGAAGCCTTGGGTTACCAACACTTCAACTATTGACCTCTCTTGTCTTTGGTTCTCCTACTATCATCTTTTCCTTCAACATTTGCTGCCACCTAATAGACTCCATTTACCCTAAAGGCACTAATCTAAGACTTGTTTTGAGTGATTGACACAAAACAACTATCAACACCTATACCTTAAACATTCTACTAATCACTCCTAACATTAGAATAGCCTCATCTACTAACTTTGTTGCTGCTGTTACAAAAGTAAGCTACAACCATCTTTTGCAGCACTAAAAGCATCTAAAAGCAATTGAAAAAGTTGATTGATGCATTGCCTTACTTGCTTCTAACAAATGCTAGTGTTTTGATGTTAATAAGTGATTATTCTTGGTCATTTTGAAGCCATTTTAAGGCATGTATTGTGAAGTTATTGTCTTATAAAAATTGCTGCTACAAATTTCTGTTTACTTCACCATTATATCAGCCATTGCTTTTATTGACAAAGTCCGTGGTTTTATGAAGTACTAACAGCAAGTTGTACTTGCAAAAGACATATTTTCTTGTTGCTTTGTTCCGAGCAGGTACATCTTGATATTTCACTACTTCATTGGTTAAAACCCTGAGACTTTCTGATCAGTGGTAACTTGTGAAGAGGGGACCTTTTAATAGACATCTTAACCTTGCCTTCTCAAACCCCCAGGTCACCGGGGACGTGTCCCCTGGGCCATCAACCCTAAATAGAAAGAGACATCCTATTGAGGTGACAGTGGTAGGATAACATCCAGTTACGCCAATTTGCTCTCCATTAACCTTTCCTTTGATCAAAGTACAAATTGTGCGATAACATTTTGGCGCCATTGCCAGGGAACACTGAGTCAATATTCCTCGACGACACTTTTTCGGTAAGCCTTTATCCAAAAAAACTTTTATCTTACAAAGCTTACTTGACGACTCCACTGAGGGTGATCCCCTCATCCCTTTGATAATTTCAAGAAAATTATCTGGTGACTCCACTAATGACGAAGCCAACCATGACTTCTCAATGGGACCCAGGAAACTTCAAACCCTTGGACATGAGTAAAATCCCGGGATACCCTAGGAAAATGCCCCCTAAATACGAAAATTGGCTCCCTAGATTCACTGGTAGTGATGGGGAGAGAGCCGACTATCACATGAGTGATTTCTGGGATTTTTTTCTATTTCACCCTATCAGTGACGATGCTGAAGATTTGGCAATGAAACTCTTCTCTGCCACTCTTCATGGCAATGCTAGGAAGTAGTATGACAACCTCCCCGATGCCAACATCGCAACTATGGAACAATTGGAAGAAACCTTTCTCAAAAGGTGGGGTATTCCGTTGGAAGACATCCTAGTACTACTAAAAAGACTCGAGCATATAAAGCAAACTGAGAATGAAACTGTCAGACACTTCCAGGATAGGTTTGAGGACATACTATATCGAATTCCTGAAAGCCATCGTCCTGAGTACAAGTACATCCTTCATCTCTATACCAATGCACTGTTAGTACATCTAGGGGAAACCCCTCAGTATAAAGGGCCCAAGAACGCTCAATGAAGCTTACAACATGGCCACGCAAATCGAGGAGAATATCTTTTTGTCCAAGAGAAAACACATCTTCTCTCTAGGAACCAAAGTCGATGACCTCAAAGGTACCCCAGATACCCTCAGTTTAGAGAGATTACTTTCCCTTGATATCTTTGGAAGAAGGGAACAAGTCATCAACCAACAGGAGGTTGAGGAGAGTGATCCTAATAATGTTTTCCAATCCCATGAGGAAGGGCAAGAATTTACTCATGCTTCTACCGAAGGTAACGAAGATATGGTTAAAAAGCGAGAGCCTGTAGATATCAAACACAATGATGAAGTATCAATATGTGCTCCTCCCTCTGATGAAATCCACGAGCCCATTCCTCCTAAACAAGAAGAAGATGATGAGGTTAGTCACTTTCCTTTTCAGGATTTTGATAATACCTTATTCTTTGATTCAGAGAGTGTAGAAGACATGGAATCTTCAGGCAAGGTAAATCCTCCTTGTTGTACAGTTGAAGATGTAGAAGCAAGTCTTCCATTTGATGAAGTTATCCAAATACTTGAAGCTCATGCACAAGAAGAAGTAAGCAAGATAAGTTGTTTCCCTTTCCAAATTTTTAATGATTCTTTATCTTATGATGTGGAAAGTGAAGAAGTGTTGGATGTTTTCACCCCTTCATGCTATAATGAAGATGATGATTTTGTTGATAATATTGAAGAGTTCATACATGTTGGGAAGTGTAATTGGGATGTGATTGGATATGATAGGGATCCCATTTACGACATTGAGGGTCATGTCCAAAAGTTGCCTTTACCATTGTCACATGAAGTTACTAATAAATTTGACATTTGGCAACAATGACATGACATGATTACAGATACTTTCCAAACACCCAATGATGACCTAGTCCTTTATTCTCCTAATGATTTTCGGTCGTACCTTGAGGATTTTGATGAATACTCCTCTGTGCTCTCGGATTTATTCTGTGAAGAAAGTTATCAACCATTGTTGTGCTCAGATCTTGATAAGAGTGAGGAAGTCGTTTGCCTGAGGCAGGATACTTGTGATAAGATTTTCCACCTCCCTTTGATTATTTTACCTCACTATGTCACTAAAGGTATGGTTTGGAAACATGTCCCTTATCCCAGGTCTTCTGTAGAACAAAACCTCCTTTTGGATTTTAGGGGAAGGTTGAGTACCTCAAGAAGAAGCTTACTATCATAGTCTTCTAGCTTCCCCTTAAGAAATTGTCGGTCATTCTTTCGGTTCTTGCTAATCCCTTCCCAGGCCTTAGGTTGTGAAGATGTCCAAGGTAGCTAGCATTCAGACTCTTTGAGTTGGTCTTTTGAACCCTTGACTTTTCACGATCCCTTCCTGAAATGGATTGAGCACTTTCCCGAGAGAATGACTTGGAGCCATTTTGTCCCTCCCACCTGCCTCCATGAGCTAGACCTTACAATTTCCAATGATGCAATACATTTTCTAACTCATGTTATTTTTGTGCTTAACTTATCACTGCTTTGGTTTATGATGAAGCACTGAGGCAGGTGTTGTGAGACATTGCTAGGGTGGTTTCACTGGCTATTTGACTACACCTAACATTCAACCAACAGGTAAGTAGAGGTAAGTAGGTAGGCATTTGCATTCATTGTATATACCATCTGCATTTCATGCTAGAGTAGTTGTATTTCCATTGTATATATGCTTGTTTAATTTCATTTACTGTATCATATGTGAGCCAGGGGTGATCTCACCACCCCAAATGATTACTAATAATCTTCTGTTGAGATCAAGCAGGTCACAGGTTATGCCAGAGATGATGAGGTTCTCATGCGCTCTACGGTGAGCACATGTTCCTGAGTTGGAGCCAAATGTTATCCCCTA
>SNQJ01S0255547.1:0-12560 GCA_010110895.2 Picea sitchensis | reverse complement strand
AAAACAATGTTGTAACAATGTGTCCATGCACAAACTTTCATGGTATACAATAAACTCAATGTTAGCTTTTGGGGTTACTCCAAAAGTGTTTTCACCTTGCTAGGAGAATTACATTTCTCCTAGCCCCTTGGAAATGCTTCATGGATAGATGTATAGAATATATTAGGTGGATGCTTGACCAAGTTAGTTAGAGCATTGGTATGGAACCCTTGCCTAAGAGGATGATACCCTATTTGGATTGTTGAGTAATCCATTGGGTGCACACAATGATATAGTTGATTGCTTAACTAGTAGAGGTACCTACCTAAGAGGAGGAGTGTTGGGAACTTAACCCCTGGAGTTTTGGACCCTCTGATAATGTAATGTACTAAATAGTGAAAATAACATAACATGAACAAGATTAAGAGAAATTAAATGTGGAAGAGAAAATAAGATTGAACATGAAGAATATGCCCCTTGTATTAATATCTCCAATAGACTGAGCCATGCTTAAAATACTCTTTGAGAAAATATCCAAATACAATAACAACACTTCACAAAACATTCAATAGCTAATCTCCATTAATAACTTCTTAATATAAAAAACCCTAACTTCGTTTGGTCCCATCATTAATGAGTACCAACCACCTAGGAAGTCTTATTTAATAAAGAGGACCATTTTCACATTAATTAACTACCTAATAACTATATGTTTGTCCTTGTCCAAAGAATTTGGTCTCTTATAGTGATTGACTAACTACTAAGTACACAAACTATGGAGGTTGGGATATGACCCTAACATGCCCTCCCCCTTCAAAAGAAGCACCATCCTCAAGGTTGAAGGTGTGGAAACTGCTATAAAATTGTTGTTGGTTCACAATTGGAATCTTCTAGATGCATATCTTTCCACTGAATCAAAACTTATCAGTAGTGCACTAGTGTAGCTAATGCTCTCTAGTAGCAAAAACTACTTTCAATTGGATGCAAATGAACCCTTCTTCATCCAGTTCTTGGAGGTTAGACTAAACTTGGAAATTTGACTCACAAATAGATAGGGCATCAAGAACAAAAATAATTTTTAGACCCCCATGGAGAAATGCAAATAAGTAGACAACCCATATTCATTCAAGATAACAAAAATATTGAATTGACCCAAGAAACATTGCCAACTAGATTTGCTCCATAATCACAAGTTAATCTTTCGAGACGGGTGCATCAGTCACCATTGGTTATGTTTCAATACTCCAACATTGCTCAAATGATTTTGATGATGTTATAGGAGAGATGTTGGACTCATCATTTTCTCTACATTTCCCTCAAATTAACAAGTATCTATCACTTATTGTTTTGAACCTATGTTGTGACATTTCAATTCTTTCAATCAGTTACGTGATACCTCAACTACGTATACCTTCACAATGACACAATATTCCTCTGGAAATTGAGGTAATCAAGTGGCTACATTAGCTGTATGACTTCACCTAACATTTTTTGAGACAATGTAGGTTAGAGTAGGAATAGGAGTATCCTAGATTTTATTTACGTTTCCATTTTCCGGAGAAAAATTCTGACCTAATTTGGTTTCTTGAATAAAAGCCACCAGATTTTATTAGGTTTTTGTTATGGTTTACGATGGATGACTTTATTTCTAGTTTCTTTTACAAAATAATTTTCTTCTTTTCACTAATGCCTTTTTCTTTTTTGTTTAACTTGAAGCTTAGATTAGTTTTGGTTTGCCTTCATTTTCATGAGAGAATCATGTGCAAAGTCTTTTGAAAATATTTAAATGAAAGATTTACTTGCTTCAATAACATTCACCTTAGTACTGACAACTAGAATGAAATGAGACAGAAGAGAAAGATCCAAAGCCTTTATCTGATGTAGAAGACTCCGCATTTCTGGGAAAATTGGGATAGAAAATTCATAAGATTCCAAGTGAAGAATTGTACCCCACAACACTGAATGAATTTCCCTTTGGATTCCTGGCATATGACCAAAGGAGAACACTTAAGGTATTGGATATTTGATTTCTATGTGCATAATCAAAGAAAGTGAGTGTCAATTGCCTATGTTTAGAGCTATGCCTTCATTAGATTGGACAAGAATTATAATTCATCTTGCTTATCTCTATACATGGAAATACGAAGTTCTCCCATTTTTGCTTCCTTTTGGTATACTTGTTCCTTGGATAACCAAAAGTTTGACTCCATCGCCCAATATGGAAAAGATGCTAGCTTGCAAATATTTCAAATTATGAAGAGTGTTCAGAAATATGATCATGAATACACTTTCAAGCCCAACCAAATTCATGAAGCATGGAATGTACATTAAGAATCCAATTCAATTACAAAAGTACTACTATTGATATGAAATTCCATACTCAGAGAAATTATAAAAGAGAAAAGGTTTTAGGCAACCTTTCCCTACCATTTTTCTTTGTGTGTGTGGTGCAAAAATTTATTTTGGTTTTGGAGATGGAACTTGTTCAAAATTCAACCATATGGGATCTATAACCTTTCGAAGAGACTATATTATAGGTGCTAGCAAGAGATTTATGTTTGATGACCATACTGATCTTGGAAAGAGCATAAAATTTTAAGAACAATGACCTCCCACAAAAGGTCCATGGTGTGGATCCTCTAATGGGAATTGTGACATATCCAATAATATTATGATGAACAAGAAATTGTTCTCAATAATCATTGCCTCAGGGAAACCAATTGATCTTCATATTCAGAGTCATCTTCTACTCAAAAAAGAACTTCTACTGACTAGATAATATTCAAGGTAGTTGACTCCACGTTTCTACTGGGATGTTGGCCACATGAAATTGATAAGATTCGAGATTAGACCAAAGGCATTATAGTAGGTATGGTTTGTTGTTAATTCAAAGAATTACCTTTTGTCTTAGTGTTTCATGCCAACTTGGATATATGATTCATTTTTTGTTTATGTCATATGATATCTACAAGTGTGTTCTTCTGGGAGAAAATTTCTTAGCCCACCTTGCTTCTCAAACAAATTATGCTATGTTGGGAGCTAACTAAACTAGGAGGAACCACTTAGTTAAAGGATATAAAATTTATGTTTGAAAATGGGTTAAAAGAGAAATTCATATGGATATTTTTTTTTTTATTGACAGTCTTCGAGATATCATGTTTAACTTGCCATAGTCTTACTTTGTGAGTGCATGTGCACAACCCTCAATCATTGAATATTTTACTCCCTAAAAAAGGAGGACCCGACTGAAGAAAATAAAGGCCTTGGAAAAATTGGCATATCCATCAGACATAGCACCTAGAAACATTACTCATGACTCTATTTTCAATTCTCTGCACATGTTTATCTTGAGCCTTTTCTCTTTTGAAAATTTTGGTTGAAATCAATCTTATGTCCTAAATGATTTTTTTATGTAGGTACAAGTGTCCAGATGATATCACATGCCTAACTTGAACTAGTGATGAGGTGGGCATGTTCATGCTTCAGAATAAGTTTTAGGACTTGGAGAGTCAGAGAATGAGCACATATTTCAAAATCCTTAGGATAATGTAGAATGAGAGAAAAGTTGCTAAAGAAGTAGAAAAGGAAGCTCTTTCCAGTTCCTTACTTCTTGAAACACAAGGCCACAAGAATGAGCTGGCAGGATTTGAGAATTAAAATGTGAGATTTAATTCATAGATAGACTAGTGCCAAATCCCATTTAGACAAAGTACTATGTGTCTAGTATTTCACAGGGATTAGTCTTTTCGAGAGGCTGTATAAATACTTGTGGTGTTGTGATGCATGAATATGTCAATCCACTCGTGAAACTAACATTTATGCTTTCTCTTTCAAAACATTTCCCTTACTTATTTCCTATTTGTACTTGTTGTTCCTGAGATTAAACTTAAGGCTCAAAGTATAATGTCAGGCATCAGGAATTAAGGAATGTTTGGTTTTAAGACTTCTTTTTCTTTTCGTTAGTTATGTAAGAATTTAAATCCTCAAACAAAATTAATAGTTGAACATAACAGAGGTCGTGTTTCGTCATCTGAGTCAATTAATCAAATTGAATGGTGATGAAGAAAGTTACAAAACTATTAAACAAGCTAAGGAATCAATGACAAAAGAATCTTACCTTATTTATAGTAGAAGAAAGAGTGAAATGCACCCCTGAAAGGATATATAATATAATGATCCAAGTAGCTTGCAGGTCTTGTATTTGTTGATAGCAAATACAGAGGAAAAACGGTTGGCTTATCAGATAACTAAATGAAATATGATCACAATAGATGTTCTACTAAATTGCAGTCATTCACTTATCAAGGAGTAACATAAAGAAACTAGAAATATGAAATACAAGAAGAGCACATAACTCAAACAACACAAAATTTGGAATCCATGTCTGCACTTTTATTAATACTCACAAAAGGATGAGTTTTCTTAGTTACAATACGACAAGAAGCAGCCTTTGTTCATTCTTCTAAATTAATATTTATACAAAAGGTTCTCAACCCTAAACGGTTGGAATTCTCCTTGTTTCTAAAATAGTAAATATTACAAAAAGTGAAATCTGAAGCGCTTCACTTGCATCTCTTTTGTCTTTTCATCATGCTGGCAGAGGCATTTTTCTTTCCTGTTGTCCAACTCATAAATTGATAATCTCTAATTATGATATGTACAGATGATGTGTACAGACTAACTCATTGGTTCTTGGAGGTTTTTCCCTTTCCTTGCTTGATACATTCAACACATTTTCTCACAAATTGTGCTACCATCCTGGAGGGTTCTATTAAGTCATTTTCTTCAAAAAAATATAATTTCTTTTCTAATTTAGGCAATCTGTCTTCCATTCTTTTGTCCTATGAAATTATGGACTGTAGAAGCACATTAGGCTTCACCAACCATCTATCTATCTGAGTAATATCAATATGTTTTAATAGCAATATTTCATCCTGAGCCTCTTCCATGCTTGTCTTGATATTAAGTTGATGCTTGGCTATATCAACTTGTCCCAGTATTTTAGAGCTATCATCTTTTCTGAGGCCTAACGATTCTTTGTTGAGTAATTGAAAAGCTTCTTCACAAGCCTCTTTGACTTCTTTAGCCATTTTTTTACCTTCGACTATATTGGCTTCCCGGGTCTTGAGTATGATATCGCCTCTGGCTTGTTCTGAAACAGACAAACTGGAAACCACCAACACTCCTTCTCTAGATGACGACACAACTGCTTCCTAGAAAGTGACCCGAGTAGCAATAGCTTCTCGCTCTCTTAAACAAATGTTATCTAAGGATTGATTTACCACCTGAAAATGATTTTGGATAGCTTCCACCTTGTTGAAAAGTCTTCGCTGCGTTGATTCCAGTTCCTTATGTACCTCTAGAGCTTGGGTTTGGAAAGATGATATATCCACTACCGCTTTTTCGGTTAATCTTACCTTCGCTTGCAGCTATCTGACTAATTCATTACTTTTATGTGATTTTTTTTGCATCTCATCAAGACTGGATTTGAGATGCTGGACTTCCTTTTCGATCTCACTCCTGACATTTTGCTCCACCGTCTTCATTTGATTTTTCAATTTTTCTATCAGCATATCCTTCTTCTTCAACTTCTCCTTCAGGATGCTCACTGAAAACTGGTTTGTTGTCGCAAAATCTCCCAGTGAGCCAGCGACCTCTGTAGCGAAATCTTCTTCTTCTAGGGCATGCCCATCTAATAGCACCCTGTGTATTTTAATAGTTGTGCCCTCCTTCTGATGTGTTTATATCTTTACCACAACCCTTCTCTTCTTACTGAAGAACAATTTCGAAGGAGGCATCTCTACTGTTGAAATAGGTGTAAGGTCTTCTATGAATACAACTTCGTCCATTGGGTTCCCTCTACTGAACTGTAAAGGTGTGACAAATTTGATAGGACTACCTATATCAGTGTATGTCTGCTTCCTGACTGTGTCAATTGTTGGTTTACTCGATGTGGACTGTGTCTTTTCTTCTGCCTTCTCTATCAAGGTCTCATTTTTCTCCAAATTTTCTCGGGAATCCTGTCCACTAGAGCTCTTTGTTTCTAACCCTTGGGGTTTTGTTTGCTGTGTGGCTGGAGGTGTCAGGATTTCCCCTTGCAATACTTCGGGGAGGCCATTTCTTCGATTTTTTTGGAAATTATAAAACTCAGTCATTTTATCTGGTGTCAGATCTTGAATTCGATCCAAAACCTCTTGATAGGACCTCGCTCCTAAGAATATTTCATCATGAGGAGAATCCTCATGTTCATATATTTTCAGATTGCAGTTGGCCATGTGGTTACCTACGATCTTCTGCGGATCATGCTTCTTAAATTCAATGTTGACCAACTTGATTTCTTCTAGGGTCGCGGCTTCAACTTTCGAATGGCCGAAGTCTAGCAAAGAAAATGTACCAATTTGCACGGGAAAAATAGGCCATACCTTCTTTTGTACTTCTTTCGCCTCCTTTCTAATTCCCCCATGCACAGTTTGATGTGCTACTTCACGAAACATCGAGCGATCTGGTAAAAACAGAGGCAGATCATGTGGAGGAACCGAACAACCAAAAACCCTAATGTAGGAGAAATGCTCTTCGATGTACCAACCTGCTATCTTGCCCAGATTGGTCACAATTTTGTCGGAAATTCTGGGAAGTGGGTAACCATATATAGCCGTTTGCATTGGCACCACCACCCAGTTGCATATTTCATAAAAGAAATCTTTCACCTTATCTTCCCAAATCTTCTAATGATAAATATGTATGGGTTCAACACTACTTGGGGTCCAGCTCCAGCCCATCAGTGGAAAAGGCGTCATAAGACAAACGCCATCCATAATATAAGATGACATGAAAAATTGGGTCGGTTGCCCCTTTTCTCTTAGTGACTGATATCTTGCAATCTCTTCAACCAAACTGTATGACAATATATTTCCCTAATCAAAAGAATATCCCTCTGCTACTAAGTGCATAATAGGTACCCACAGTAAAGAGAAATGGGCTATGTTTTCCTTCCTGTAGAGTCTACACATCATCATTTCTATGTACATTATGTGAGGTTCTAGTGCGAAAACTGGGTATATACCATGGGAATCGGCTCTGAACTTCTCGGGGCGAGAGCACCAGACTTTAATTAAATCGAGAAATTTTTTTCCGTATTGGTGACATTCCTTCTTGTTAAAATCTTCTAGGAAACTGGCATTGTAAACAAAATTGGATACCAGAGATAATTTGTACATCACCTGTAGATGTTCTGTCCTGAAAGACCCAACTGCGACCTTTTGTGAATTGAAAATGGTTAAGCTAGGGATATCCACATTCTCCAACACCCAACCGATCATATCGTTGTAGGGCAAGAGACTAGGCCTCATCGCTATCTTATGTAGTTCTGACTGGGCAACAATTTTGTATTTGGTAGCTAGGTCCTCCGTCTCATCATCACCTGAGTCGTCCAAGCAATTGACCAATTCATACTGCAGAATATTGAACACTTGTGTCCAGGATTTAACAACGTCTATGCTTCTAGGTGAGGTGTCGGAAAGGATATATGTGTTCTGGATCGATCCTTCACCATATGATTTAGTTTCTTTTCGAGGAGCCATGATATCAAGTTTCAGAGCTCTATTATCTGTCACAGGAAATGCACAAATTTTACTGCCTTGAAAACTTACTTAGTGAAAACACACAATGAAATCTGAAATTCAATATCCTTTTCCTTTAATTGTGTCGATTTTCCAATACTTCTACTGACGAAGCATGTACTTTTCCTTAAAGAACAGATGAAATTTGAATTTATCTGAGTCATTAATTAGCGAAGGATTAATTACGTGATAATCATCATTAATGCATCAGCTAATCACACTTATTGTTAAGAAAATTTCGCGACTTCAGATATCGAGATATTCTATGGCATCTCAAGGTATAATCCCCGAAATGAAAAATCGCGATGTGATTAATTAACTTCATGTTTAACCCCTTTAAATAATCATGATTAACTTAAGACGATTTCGCGATTTCGGCTATCGGGACTTTGGAATTATTGTAAGTTGAAATGCTTGCATTGCGAAATCCGAAACCCGATTTCTTGAATGTAGTCTTTTTAGTTATTTGACTCGTTAACGAGTAGGCAACTCCATAATTCTTAAGAGATTAGGATCGTTCGATTTAATGGGAGACTTCATCAACAGTGAGAATTAAGCGCGTGTGGTTTTAATTGAAACGAGAATGAAATCTATTAAAGTCTAAAGTTTTATAAATATATATGTGTTCCAACAGTACTAATCATTTATAAGAGGTTTCATTTTTAGTCGTATTAGGTTTTTAATTGAGCTTCATCTTTTGCTTCTGAATGTGACTATAAGATTTTATTTCACATTGTTTCTTCCCCTAAGGATGACATGTTCTTCCAATTCATTTTATTTGAAATTCCTGATCATTTTTTATGGTATATGTGTTTCTCAAATCCATTGTCTCATATTAACAACACCATGCACATAAAACATGTCTGAAGTTGTCTGCATGTGTTTCCTCGCTTATGAGATCAACTGTAGATCCCTATTGAAGATAAATTAGGGATGCTTTGGAATAGTGTGACAACAATTGGACCGTGACCTGAAAAAGTGGCTAATCAATGGTTTTCCTTGCATGTTGGCTAGCAAGCAGGTCCTATGTAATAGGGGAACCACCCATACACTAAGAAGTTTCTCATGTGAAGGGTGAAGTGTTGTAGTCTATAGGCTGAAAATCAAAAGGGATTATTTTAATTAGCTAGGTGCAAAAAATATATAACAAAAATACAATAGTTGGTAGTCATCCCCTATCAGGCTAAAATAAAAATAAAGAAGTCCACCACTTTTCCTATCCACTAGATGATAAGAATATATTGAATAAGACAGGAGGGGATGGGAAAGAAAGCTCAATAAAATTAGGGCTATGGAAATTTATTTCTAGCAGAGAAAGATCTATGATGTCATGGTGACTTCATTGGGGCTATGGACACTCGCGGGTAGTGGAGAAACACCTAAGGGATAATATATACACAGCTGGTGAAAATCGTTTTTATCTCTCAAACCTATATTGAACTTATGATGAAGATTTCAACCTGGATCGTTGACCAAGTTTAAGGAGATAATTATCATCATCATTCATCCTCTTATTGTAACAAATGAGCTCCACTAGCTAGAATGCAAGCATCACTAATGAATCCACCATGATGAAAGCTTTCATATACTTGTTGCACACTTATTCTAGAATTACCCTGCAGGTAAGAACACGATCCTCTTCATTCTATGCTCATAATTTAGGGAAGACTAGCATAGATTTTGACTTTGTCCATTGTGTCTCCAATTGTTGAAGCCTCGACAACCACCCAAGTCCTCTGACTTGGTACCCCTCCTAAAATTTTCAACTCAGATATTTTGCTCGCTTATCCCATTAACCATATTCTCTTTATTTTTAACTGTTGAGCATTTGTTGGTTGAATGGGTGACTTGTGTCTGATTTCCTATTGTTTTGATTCACTTCATGCTACAACAATGATTGAGTGTAGCAATAGCCTTGTCAAGTTTGTTTGTTTTGCAAGATAACTTTCTTATGCATATCGTATTCACATGTGTTTTGTGCCTCTTGGTTATTTGACTAACCCTGACCATAAAAGTGTCATATATTGTTACCTGGGTCGATTGCAACATCTGCAAGACACAGGCTAGCTATGAATAGCTTCTTAGAAAAGAATTGGTGCTTCTGTCAAATATTTAGTACTAAGTGCTTCAAAAATCAGTTGGTTATTTTCACAAGATAAGATATCTCCACTATTGATGGATAACCCTAGTTTGAATGGACATATTGAAATCATATATAACATAGATGTCAAAGGAATTGATAGAATTGAATTCAGACAAATATATGGCAATAATGGGGCTCAAACTTTTATTAAAAAATGTTTTTGCTCATAATTGGGTACCAGTAAAAGTGAAATTTTCACCTCTAAAGCATTCTTTCTATGGTTTTGCAGGATTGTGAATCCAATGCCACTGATGGAATCTGAATCTGAGGTCTAGAAGTACAAAAATGTTCACTAAGGATTTCTCGTCAAACAATCCTCATCAATCATGAAGATGCTCAAATGTTTTGAATGGATATGTAATTCCCCTCATTGGAAAACTCTACCTATACTTTTCATATTGCAAAAAATGGCATCTCAATCGAGTATCATATGGGTAAGTTATTATAACATCCCCAATTTTAATCCCTGTAAATTATAATGTAATTGTATAAAGGTGATTTAGGCTAGTGAGCAGATATGTTTGGGGCGAAGAGCCCATATTGATTAATAAGGCTGAGGGTCGAACTGTATATTATGTACATGAAAGTATTAATAAAATAATATTTTTTTGTTGCGATACAAGAGGGGCATAAACGATGGGGTGCTATGATTCCATTAGAGAGGGGGATGAATGGGGATCCAAGGGAAACCCATATCTTTTTCTTGAGTTAACGTGCCATTACCATATACTCATCCCTTTGACTTGTTAGACACTAAAACCTTGAACTCATGTAAGAGGGTGGGTGTGATAAGTCACATACCATAGTTATTGAGAGCATATGGATGAAGTACAATCAACATCGGGGGAGTGTAAAATTCAACTTGCTTGGGAAAAAGGGAAATTCATATGGAAAAAGAAGACACTTTTTACATGTTGTTCTTGGGAAATAAGAGAGGAGTTGAGTGATAGGAAGAGCACCAACCATGTTGTTCTTGATGGAAACCATTATAAATGCCAGCTTCATATACCCAATCTCCAATAGCAAGTGGGTTTCACTGCTTGTGATCGTGCCCAAGAAAAATGGTAAATGGCGAATATGTGTTGATTTTCGGGAACTTAATAAGGAAAATTTAATAGACTATTTCCCACTACCATTTATCGATCAGGTGTTGGATACTTTGTTAGTAAAACAATAATTTTCTTTCTTATATGGTTTTAGCGGGTATAATCAAATACATACTGCACTAGAAGATCAAGAAAAGACCACATTCACATGCCCGTGGGGAACATTTTCCTATAGGGTATTACCATTTGGTTTATGCAATGCTCCCACCACATTCCAACGAGAAATATTGGGCATTTTTTATGATTTGATTGATGAATATGTAGAAATTTATATGGATGACTTTTCTGTCTACGATAATACTTTTAAAGAAGCACTTGATAATCTTGAAAGATTCTTTATTATATGTCGGGAAGCCTGCCTTGGTTTAAGAAATGAAAAATGTAAAATGTTATATAAAGAGGGCATTGTTCTCAGTCATCACATTTATAGTGTAGGTATCAAAGTAGACCCAACCAAAATCAAAGTCATCATGGACCTTCCAACACCACGATCACAAAAATATGTAAGAATTTGTTTGATTCATGCCGATTGTTATAGGAGATTCATTGAAAATTTTACAAGGATTGTAGAACCAATGTTCAAATTTCTTGTTAAGGATATTGATTTTGTATGGGACTCATAGTGTCAAAATCCCTTCGAGGACTTAAAAGAAAAAATATCCACAACATCAGTACTTAGAGGACCGAATTGGTCCCTTCTTTTTCACATTAGTATAGATGCTTCAAACACATCCCTTAGAGTTGTTTTAGATAAAAAAAGAAGACCAAATGTCCTATACCATCTATTTCATAAGAAAAAATATGACACCAATCGAGCTCAAGTACACTGTCACTGAAAAGGAATTCCTAGCTATTGTGTATGCCATAAACAATTTCAAACACTACATAACATGTTATGAAGTCTTTATTCACACAGACCACTCTGCCATTAAAATATTAATGAATAAACCAATCACCAATGGTAGAATCACTAGATGGTTGTTATTACTACATAAGTTTAACATCACTATACTAGATAGGCATGGGAAGGAAAATATCATTGCAAATTTCCTCTCTAGAATCCATAATGAAAGTGAAAATTGTCCCATAGATGATATTTTTCCTAACGAACATCTATTTTCTATTTCTACTAACTCCCCATTGTTTGTAGATATAGAATATTATTTGGCCACAAGGAAACTGTTGCAACACCTTTCTTCACAATAAAACCACAAAATTTTCAAGCTTAGTGCCAACTACTCATGGATTAGAGATGACCTCTTCCGTACTGAACTAGATTTGATCATCAGAAGATGTGTACGGGAGGATGATATGTTCAATATTCTGTGAGCCTGCCATGATGG
The DNA here is from genome assembly GCA_010110895.2 of Picea sitchensis. Lineage (NCBI taxonomy): Eukaryota > Viridiplantae > Streptophyta > Pinopsida > Pinales > Pinaceae > Picea > Picea sitchensis. The sequence continues at coordinate 370 of SNQJ01S0255547.1, read as the reverse complement.
CCCATGTGGAGGCCTATTTGTTGAGAAGAGAACGACCTACAAAGTACTTCACCAAGGGTACTACTGGCCAACACTCTTCAAGGATGCTAAAATATATGTGAGGAGTTGTGACAGTTTCCAAAGGATGGGGAGACCAGTACAAGCTGACGAAATGCCCCTACAACCACATGTATTAATCGATCCCTTTGAAACATGGGCTCTAGACTTCGTAGGACCAATCTCTCCTGCATCAAGAAAGAAAAGGTATATCTTAGTTTGTAGAGATTATGTAACCAAATGGGTAGAAGCAAAATCTCTATATTAAGATAGTGAAAAATCAATTGTTGATTTTCTTTATGAATATATTTTTACCTGTTTTGGTGTTCTAAGA